>JAUNZM010002804.1:0-10000 GCA_033459285.1 Clamator glandarius
ACCTCCGGCTGTCCTGTCTACCATCCTCCGGCCGTCCGGGCTTACCCTTCTCCGGTCGTCCTGGCTACCCCTCTCCGGCCGTCCGGGCTTACCCTTCTCCGGCCGTCCTGGCTACCCGGCTCCGGCCGTCCGGGCTTACCCGGCTCTGGCCGTCCGGGCTTACCCGGCTCCGGCCGTTCTGGCTACCCGGCTCCGGCTGTCCTGTCTACCATCCTCCGGCCGTCCGGGCTTACCCGGCTCCGGCCGTCCTGTCTACCCGGCTCCGGCCGTCCTGTCTATCCTCCTCCGGCCGTCCGGGCTTACCCGGCTCCGGCCGTCCTGTCTACCCGCTCCGGCCGTCTCGTCTACCCACCTCCGGAGCGGTCGGCAGGACCGCCGTGCTTCGCCCGGGCTGCCGGTCTTTCCGGCCGCGTCGGGCCGTCAGGTCTACCCCTCTCCGGCCGGTCTTTGTTCGTTTTTCCAGCGGGACGGGTAGACCTGGCGGCCGCCTCCGCTCCTGGTTCTCACCGAAGGGGTCGCTGCCTTGCGGTGCCTCCGGTTATGTCCTCGTAAGAGGCGGCGTCGTTGGCGCGCCCCCTCCGCTGGTGACTTCTCCGAGTTGGAAGCTAGGGCGCCCTCGGACTCACCTGTACATACTATAGGGGCGAGCGGTGACTCGCCACTGAGGGCACGGCTGGCGAGCGGTCTAAGTTGGGCTGCGCACGATCCGTTTCGGCCGCTCCGCCGGAGGAGTCGCATTTTCCCGGTTGCACTCTCTCCGATTCTGCTTTCCGCTTATCTCGTTTTTCCGCTTTTCTCTGGTCGCCGCTGCACCGGGGTGTGAGTCGTTCGCCGCGGGGTGAGCGCAAGAGGTGGTGCGGCGTGTGTCAGGCTGATGGTCTCGTTGTCGAACGCTGAGAAGGGGAAGTCGAGCGTGCCGCGGCTCTCCCCTGGTCCCGGCTGTCCAGGCACGGATGGGCTCGGTGGCTCCGGCCGTCCTCTCTACTCGGCTCCGGCCGTCCTGTCTACCCTCCTCCGGCTGTCCTCTCTACCCTCCTCCGGCCCTGCTGGCTTACCCGGCTCCGGCCGTTCTGTCTACCCTCCTCCGGCCTTCCGGGCTTACCCGGCTCCGGCCGTTCTGTCTACCCACCTCCGACCTTCCTTTCTACCCTCCCCTGGCCGTCCGTGCTTACCCGGCTCCGGCCGTCCTGTCTACCCATCTCCGACCTTCCTTTCTACCCTCCCCTGGCCGTCCGTGCTTACCCGGCTCCGGCCGTCTGTCTACCCTCCTCTGTCTGTGCTGTCAACCCTCCTCCGGCCGTCTGGGCTTACCCGGCTCCGGTTGTCCTGTCTACCCTCCTGCGGCCGTCCGGGCTTACCCGGCCCCGGCCGTCCTGTCTACCCTGCTCCGGTTGTCCTGCCTACCCTCCTCCGGGCTTACCCGGCTCCGGCCGTCCTGTCTACCCATCTCCGACCCTCCTTTCTACCCTCCCCTGGCCGTCCGTGCTTACTCGGCTCTGGCCGTGCGGTCTACCCGGCTGCGGCCGTCTGTCTACCCTCCTCTGTCTGTGCTGTCTAGCCTCCTCCGGCCGTACGGGCTTAACCGGCTCCGGCCGTCTGTCCACCCTCCTCCGGCCGTCCAGGCTTACCCGGCTCCGGCCGTCCTGTCTACCCCGCTCCGGTTGTCCTGCCTACCCTCCTCCGGCCGTCCGGGCTTACCCGGCTCCGGCCGTGCTGCCTACCCTCCTCCCGCCGTCCGGGCTTACCCGGCTCCGGTTGTCCTGCCTACCCTCCTCCGGCCGTCCGGGCTTACCCGGCTCCGGCAGTCCTGTCTACCCTCCACCGGCCGTCCGGGCTTACCCTCCGACGGCCGTCTTGTCTACTCTCGAGGACTCTTGCACTCTCCCCCGGTTCTTTTTTCCGCTTTCTCGTTTTTCCGCTTTTCTCTGGTCGCCGCTGCACCGGGGTGTGAGTCGTTCGCCGCGGGGTGAGCGCAAGAGGTGGTGCGGTGTTTGTCAGGCTGATGGTCTCGGAGTCGAACGCTGTGAAAAGGGGAAGTCGAGCGTGCCGCGGCTTTCCCCCTGGTCCCGGCTGGCCAGGCACGGATGGGCTCGGTGTCGCGGAGCGGTGGGTGATGCTTAGCGAGGCTCGTCTCGGCAGGCGCGGCTGAGGGGCTTCTCGGCAGGGCCGGCTCTGCCGGTGTGCCAGCCGGTGCTGCACCCCTCTCCCCGGACGCTGCCTGGTCGTTCGTACCGCTCCCGCCGTTCTCCCCACGGGGTTGGGCGGTGGAGATGCCGCGTGGTGGCCGTTGCTGTCCCAGGAGAACCGTGGCCGCGGGGGCCTCGGTACACTTTTATTTGTCCCTGATCGATGAGGTTCGATCGACGTGGCCGCACGCCGTGGACTTGCTTTCCGCGGCTTGCGGTGGCGGGAAGACCTGGCGGCCGGCAGGGGCCTGGAGGTGGGTAGACCTGACGGCCGGTTCTACCCGGCCGCGGCGCAGGCCCCTGCCGCGGGAGCGTAGCGTTCCCTCCGCACCGTCCTTCCCCCTGGGTGCTGGGGTAAACGTGGCCGCCCGCCGTGGACTTGCTTTCCGCGGCTTGCGGTGGCGGGTAGACCTGGCCGCCCGCTGGTTTCCTAGAGGTGGGTAGACGTGACGGCCGGTTTGCCACGGAGCAGGCCTCCGCCGCGGGAGTGTAGCGTTCCCTTCGCGCCGTCCGTTCCCCTGGGTGCCGGGGTAGACCTGGCAGCCCGCCGTGGACTTAGTCTCTGCGGCTTGCGCTGGCGGGTAGACCTGGCCGCCCGCCAGTGCCTGGAGATGGGTAGACCTGACGGCCGGTTTTACCCGGCCGCGGCGCAGGCCCCCGCCGCGGGATCGTAGCGTTCCCTTCGCACCGTCCTTCCCCCTGGGCGCTGGGGTAGACGTGGCCGCCCGCCGTGGACTTGCTTTCTGCGGCTTGCGCTGGCGGGTAGACCTGGCAGCCCGCCGGTTGCCTGGAGGTGGGTAGACGTGATGGCCGGTTTCGTCCCCGCCTCGCGCGCCGCGTCCTGTCTACCCGGCTCCGGCCGTCCGGGCTTAGCCGGCTCCGGCCGTCCTGTCTACCCTCCTCCGGCCGTCCGGGCTTACCCTTCTCCGGCCGTCCTGGCTACCCCTCTCCGGCCGTCCGGGCTTACCCTTCTCCGGCCGTCCTGGCTACCCGGCTCCGGCCGTCCGGGCTTACCCGGCTCTGGCCGTCCGGGCTTACCCGGCTCCGGCAGTCCGGGCTTACCCGGCTCCGGCCGTTCTGGCTACACACCTCCGGCTGTCCTGTCTACCATCCTCCGGCCGTCCGGGCTTACCCTTCTCCGGTCGTCCTGGCTACCCCTCTCCGGCCGTCCGGGCTTACCCTTCTCCGGCCGTCCTGGCTACCCGGCTCCGGCCGTCCGGGCTTACCCGGCTCTGGCCGTCCGGGCTTACCCGGCTCCGGCCGTTCTGGCTACCCGGCTCCGGCTGTCCTGTCTACCATCCTCCGGCCGTCCGGGCTTACCCGGCTCCGGCCGTCCTGTCTACCCGGCTCCGGCCGTCCTGTCTATCCTCCTCCGGCCGTCCGGGCTTACCCGGCTCCGGCCGTCCTGTCTACCCGCTCCGGCCGTCTCGTCTACCCACCTCCGGAGCGGTCGGCAGGACCGCCGTGCTTCGCCCGGGCTGCCGGTCTTTCCGGCCGCGTCGGGCCGTCAGGTCTACCCCTCTCCGGCCGGTCTTTGTTCGTTTTTCCAGCGGGACGGGTAGACCTGGCGGCCGCCTCCGCTCCTGGTTCTCACCGAAGGGGTCGCTGCCTTGCGGTGCCTCCGGTTATGTCCTCGTAAGAGGCGGCGTCGTTGGCGCGCCCCCTCCGCTGGTGACTTCTCCGAGTTGGAAGCTAGGGCGCCCTCGGACTCACCTGTACATACTATAGGGACGAGCTGTGACTCGCCGCGGAGGGCACGGCTGGCGAGCGGCTAAGTTGGGCTGCGCACGATCCGTTTCGGCCGCTCCGCCGGAGGAGTCGCATTTTCCCGGTTGCACTCTCTCCGGTTCTTTTTTCCGCTTTCTCGTTTTTCCGCTTTTCTCTGGTCGCCGCTCCACCGGGGTGACTCGTTCGCCGCGGGGTGAGCGCAAGAGGTGGTGCGGCGTGTGTCAGGCTGATGGTCTCGTTGTCGAACGCTGAAAAAGGGAAGTCGAGCGTGCCGCGGCTCTCCCCTGGTCCCGGCTGGCCAGGCACGGATGGGCTCGGTGTCTCGGAGCGGTGGGTGATGCTTAGCGAGGCTCGTCTCGGCAGGCGCGTCTGAGGGGCTTCTCGGCAGGGCCGGCTCTGCCGGTGTGCCAGCCGGTGTTGCACCCCTCTCCCCGGACGCTGCCTGGTCGTTCGTACCGCTCCCGCCGTTCTCCCCACGGGGTTGGGCGGTGGAGATGCCGCGTGGTGGCCGTTGCTGTCCCAGGGGAACCGTGGCTGCGGGGGCCTCGGTACCCTTTTATTTTTCCCTGATCGATGAGGTTCGATAGACGTGGCCGCCCGCCGTGGACTTGCTTTCCGCGGCTTGCGGTGGCGGGTAGACCTGGCCGCCCGCTGGTTTCCTAGAGGTGGGTAGACGTGACGGCCGGTTTGCCACGGAGCAGGCCTCCGCCGCGGGAGTGTAGCGTTCCCTTCGCGCCGTCCGTTCCCCTGGGTGCCGGGGTAGACCTGGCAGCCCGCCGTGGACTTCGTTTCTGCGGCTTGCGCTGGCGGGTAGACCTGGCCGCCCGCCGGTGCCTGGTGATGGGTAGACCTGACGGCCGGTTTTACCCGGCCGCGGCGCAGGCCCCCGCCGCGGGATCGTAGCGTTCCCTTCGCACCGTCCTTCCCCCTGGGCGCTGGGGTAGACGTGGCCGCCCGCCGTGGACTTGCTTTCTGCGGCTTGCGCTGGCGGGTAGACCTGGCAGCCCGCCGGTTGCCTGGAGGTGGGTAGACGTGATGGCCGGTTTCGTCCCCGCCTCGTGCGCCGCGTCCTGTCTACCCGGCTCCAGCCGTCCGGGCTTACCCTTCTCCGGCCGTCCTGGACGTCTACCCGGCTCTGGCCGTCCGGGCTTAGCCGGCTCCGGCCGTCCTGTCTACCCTCCTCCGGCCGTCCGGGCTTCCCCGGCTCCGGCCGTCCTGGCTACCCCTCTCCGGTCGTCCGGGCTTACCCTTCTCCGGCCGTCCTGGCTACCCGGCTCCGGCCGTCCGGGCTTACCCGGCTCTGGCCGTCCGGGCTTACCCGGCTCCGGCAGTCCGGGCTTACCCGGCTCCGGCCGTTCTGGCTACACACCTCCGGCTGTCCTGTCTACCATCCTCCGGCCGTCCGGGCTTACCCTTCTCCGGTCGTCCTGGCTACCCCTCTCCGGCCGTCCGGGCTTACCCTTCTCCGGCCGTCCTGGCTACCCGGCTCCGGCCGTCCGGGCTTACCCGGCTCTGGCCGTCCGGGCTTACCCGGCTCCGGCCGTCCTGTCTACCCGGCTCCGGCTGTCCTGTCTATCCTCCTCCGGCCGTCCGGGCTTACCCGGCTCCGGCCGTCCTGTCTACCCGCTCCGGCCGTCTCGTCTACCCACCTCCGGAGCATCGGCAGGACCGCCGTGCTTCGCCCGGGCTGCCGGTCTTTCCGGCCGCGTCGGGCCGTCAGGTCTACCCCTCTCCGGCCGGTCTTTGTTCGTTTTTCCAGCGGGACGGGTAGACCTGGCGGCCGCCTCCGCTCCTGGTTCTCACCGAAGGGGTCGCTGCTTTGCGCTGCCTCCGGTTATGTCCTCGTAAGAGGCGGCGTCGTTGGCGCGCCCCCTCCGCTGGTGACTTCTCCGAGTTGGAAGCTAGGGCGCCCTCGGACTCACCTGTACATACTATAGGGGCGAGCGGTGACTCGCCACTGAGGGCACGGCTGGCGAGCGGTCTAAGTTGGGCTGCGCACGATCCGTTTCGGCCGCTCCGCCGGAGGAGTCGCATTTTCCCGGTTGCACTCTCTCCGATTCTGCTTTCCGCTTATCTCGTTTTTCCGCTTTTCTCTGGTCGCCGCTGCACCGGGGTGTGAGTCGTTCGCCGCGGGGTGAGCGCAAGAGGTGGTGCGGCGTGTGTCAGGCTGATGGTCTCGTTGTCGAACGCTGAGAAGGGGAAGTCGAGCGTGCCGCGGCTCTCCCCTGGTCCCGGCTGTCCAGGCACGGATGGGCTCGGTGGCTCCGGCCGTCCTCTCTACTCGGCTCCGGCCGTCCTGTCTACCCTCCTCCGGCTGTCCTCTCTACCCTCCTCCGGCCCTGCTGGCTTACCCGGCTCCGGCCGTTCTGTCTACCCTCCTCCGGCCTTCCGGGCTTACCCGGCTCCGGCCGTTCTGTCTACCCACCTCCGACCTTCCTTTCTACCCTCCCCTGGCCGTCCGTGCTTACCCGGCTCCGGCCGTCCTGTCTACCCATCTCCGACCTTCCTTTCTACCCTCCCCTGGCCGTCCGTGCTTACCCGGTTCTGGCCGTCTGTCTACCCTCCTCTGTCTGTGCTGTCAACCCTCCTCCGGCCATCTGGGCTTACCCGGCTCCGGTTGTCCTGTCTACCCTCCTGCGGCCGTCCGGGCTTACCGGGCCCCGGCCGTCCGGGCTTACCCGGCCCCGGCCGTCCTGTCTACCCTGCTCCGGTTGTCCTGCCTACCCTCCTCCGGCCTTCCGGGCTTACCCGGCCCCGGCCGTCCGGGCTTACCCGGCCCCGGCCGTCCTGTCTACCCTGCTCCGGTTGTCCTGCCTACCCTCCTCCGGCCTTCCGGGCTTACCCGGCTCCGGCCGTCCGGTCTACCCATCTCCGACCCTCCTTTCTACCCTCCCCTGGCCGTCCGTGCTTACTCGGCTCTGGCCGTGCGGTCTACCCGGCTGCGGCCGTCTGTCTACCCTCCTCTGTCTGTGCTGTCTAGCCTCCTCCGGCCGTCCGGGCTTAACCGGCTCCGGCCGTCTGTCTACCCTCCTCCGGCCGTCCAGGCTTACCCGGCTCCGGCCGTCCTGTCTACCCCGCTCCGGTTGTCCTGCCTACCCTCCTCCGGCCGTCCGGGCTTACCCGGCTCCGGTTGTCCTGCCTACCCTCCTCCGGCCGTCCGGGCTTACCCGGCTCCGGCAGTCTGTCTACCCTCCACCGGCCGTCCGGGCTTACCCTCCGACGGCCGTCTTGTCTACTCTCGAGGACTCTTGCACTCTCCCCCGGTTCTTTTTTCCGCTTTCTCGTTCTTCCGCTTTTCTCTGGTCGCCGCTGCACCGGGGTGTGACTCGTTCGCCGCGGGGTGAGCGCAAGAGGTGGTGCGGTGTTTGTCAGGCTGATGGTCTCGGAGTCGAACGCTGTGAAAAGGGGAAGTCGAGCGTGCCGCGGCTTTCCCCTGGTCCCGGCTGGCCAGGCACGGATGGGCTCGGTGTCGCGGAGCGGTGGGTGATGCTTAGCGAGGCTCGTCTCGGCAGGCGCGTCTGAGGGGCTTCTCGGCAGGGCCGGCTCTGCCGGTGTGCCAGCCGGTGTTGCACCCCTCTCCCCGGACGCTGCCTGGTCGTTCGTACCGCTCCCGCCGTTCTCCCCACGGGGTTGGGCGGTGGAGATGCCGCGTGGTGGCCGTTGCTGTCCCAGGAGAACCGTGGCCGCGGGGGCCTCGGTACCCTTTTATTTGTCCCTGATAGATGAGGTTCGATCGACGTGGCCGCCCGCCGTGGACTTGCTTTCCGCGGCTTGCGGTGGCGGGAAGACCTGGCGGCCGGCAGGGGCCTGGAGGTGGGTAGACCTGACGGCCGGTTCTACCCGGCCGCGGCGCAGGCCCCTGCCGCGGGAGCGTAGCGTTCCCTCCGCACCGTCCTTCCCCCTGGGTGCTGGGGTAGACGTGGCCGCCCGCCGTGGACTTGCTTTCTGTGGCTTGCGCTGGCGGGTAGACCTGGCAGCCCGCCGGTTGCCTGGAGGTGGGTAGACGTGATGGCCGGTTTCGTCCCCGCCTCGCGCGCCGCGTCCTGTCTACCCGGCTCCGGCCGTCCGGGCTTAGCCGGCTCCGGCCGTCCTGTCTACCCTCCTCCGGCCGTCCGGGCTTACCCTTCTCCGGCCGTCCTGGCTACCCCTCTCCGGCCGTCCGGGCTTACCCTTCTCCGGCCGTCCTGGCTACCCCTCTCCGGCCGTCCGGGCTTACCCTTCTCCGGCCGTCCTGGCTACCCGGCTCCGGCCGTCCGGGCTTACCCGGCTCTGGCCGTCCGGGCTTACCCGGCTCCGGCCGTTCTGGCTACACACCTCCGGCCGTCCGGGCTTACCCGGCTCTGGCCGTCCGGGCTTACCCGGCTCCGGCCGTTCTGGCTACCCGGCTCCGGCTGTCCTGTCTACCATCCTCCGGCCGTCCGGGCTTACCCGGCTCCGGCCGTCCTGTCTACCCGGCTCCGGCCGTCCTGTCTATCCTCCTCCGGCCGTCCGGGCTTACCCGGCTCCGGCCGTCCTGTCTACCCGCTCCGGCCGTCTCGTCTACCCACCTCCGGAGCATCGGCAGGACCGCCGTGCTTCGCCCGGGCTGCCGGTCTTTCCGGCCGCGTCGGGCCGTCAGGTCTACCCCTCTCCGGCCGGTCTTTGTTCGTTTTTCCAGCGGGACGGGTAGACCTGGCGGCCGCCTCCGCTCCTGGTTCTCACCGAAGGGGTCGCTGCCTTGCGGTGCCTCCGGTTATGTCCTCGTAAGAGGCGGCGTCGTTGGCGCGCCCCCTCCGCTGGTGACTTCTCCGAGTTGGAAGCTAGGGCGCCCTCGGACTCACCTGTACATACTATAGGGGCGAGCTGTGACTCGCCGCGGAGGGCACGGCTGGCGAGCGGCTAAGTTGGGCTGCGCACGATCCGTTTCGGCCGCTCCGCCAGAGGAGTTGCATTTTCCCGGTTGCACTCTCTCCGGTTCTTTTTTTCGCTTTCTCGTTTTTCCGCTTTTCTCTGGTCGCCGCTGCACCGGGGTGACTCGTTCGCCGCGGGGTGAGCGCAAGAGGTGGTGCGGCGTGTGTCAGGCTGATGGTCTCGTTGTCGAACGCTGAGAAGGGGAAGTCGAGCGTGCCGCGGCTCTCCCCTGGTCCCGGCTGGCCAGGCACGGATGGGCTCGGTGTCTCGGAGCGGTGGGTGATGCTTAGCGAGGCTCGTCTCGGCAGGCGCGTCTGAGGGGCTTCTCGGCAGGGCCGGCTCTGCCGGTGTGCCAGCCGGTGTTGCACCCCTCTCCCCGGACGCTGCCTGGTCGTTCGTACCGCTCCCGCCGTTCTCCCCACGGGGTTGGGCGGTGGGATGCCGCGTGGTGGCCGTTGCTGTCCCAGGAGAACCGTGGCTGCGGGGGCCTCGGTACCCTTTTATTTTTCCCTGATCGATGAGGTTCGATCGACGTGGCCGCCCGCCGTGGACTTGCTTTCCGCGGCTTGCGGTGGCGGGTAGACCTGGCCGCCCGCTGGTTTCCTAGAGGTGGGTAGACGTGACGGCCGGTTTGCCACGGAGCAGGCCTCCGCCGCGGGAGTGTAGCGTTCCCTTCGCGCCGTCCGTTCCCCTGGGTGCTGGGGTAGACCTGGCAGCCCGCCGTGGACTTCGTTTCTGCGGCTTGCGCTGGCGGGTAGACCTGGCCGCCCGCCAGTGCCTGGAGGTGGGTAGACCTGACGGCCGGTTTTACCCGGCCGCGGCGCAGGCCCCCGCCGCGGGATCGTAGCGTTCCCTTCGCACCGTCCTTCCCCCTGGGCGCTGGGGTAGACGTGGCCGCCCGCCGTGGACTTGCTTTCTGCGGCTTGCGCTGGCGGGTAGACCTGGCAGCCCGCCGGTTGCCTGGAGGTGGGTAGACGTGATGGCCGGTTTCGTCCCCGCCTCGCGCGCCGCTTCCTGTCTACCCGGCTCCGGCCGTCCGGGCTTACCCTTCTCCGGCCGTCCTGGACGTCTACCCGGCTCTGGCCGTCCGGGCTTAGCCGGCTCCGGCCGTCCTGTCTGCCCTCCTCCGGCCATCCGGGCTTCCCCGGCTCCGGCCGTCCTGGCTACCCCTCTCCGGTCGTCCGGGCTTACCCTTC
>JAUNZM010002804.1:15000-17500 GCA_033459285.1 Clamator glandarius
CTCCGCCGCTTTCTTTCCCCCTCCGGCGCGCGCGCGTCGCCTCTGCCGGTTCCGGAGCGCGGGCGAGCTCCTGTGCCGACCGAGTGTCCGCTCGTGACGGGGGGGTAGTACGGGAGGAAGCGGCGAGCCGCCACGGCGCGGGACCCCCGCGGCAGAGCGGCGAGGACAGACGGGGGACGGCCCTTCCGGGTCGGGGAGGCGGCGGCGCCTCCCCGGACTCGCTGCCCCCCCCCCAACCCCACCCTCCTCGAACGCACACCCCGTCCCGCGGCGTCGCGGGGCGAGGCCTCCGGGCGCGTTCCGGGCTGGTGCACGGTGGCGGCTAGCCGCCATCGCCGCCCCTGGGCCGGTGAAAGGTTCTCCGAGCCGGTTGGGTGCCCCGCGCCGGCGGGGTCGGCCCGAGCCGCGGCTCTCCTCCCGGGCGCAGCGCCGGGTCACTGAGGGAAACCCCGGGCCCCGGGCAGGCAGGCCGAGGTGATGGCGTCGGATGTCGGGCGCGCCCCCGCGGGCGGACGCTCCCCCGAGGGTGGCAGCGGGGGAGGCACCACCGCGGGGCCTTGAGCTCGTTTCCCTCACCCCAGGGCCAGGTACCTAGCGTCCGAGCTTCGGCGCGGACTTTCCCCCCGCTTCCTTCGGCCGCGGGGCCGGGGGCCGGGAAGGGGCCGTGCCGGGGCCGGGCGGCGGTTTAAAGACCCGGGCGGCAACGGTGCCGCTCGCGGTGCGGTGCGGGCGCGACGCCCCCGGCGTCGCCTTAAGGGGAGGGGAGTCTCTCCCTGCTAGACCCTGAGTGGCCGCCGGCCGCCGCTCTCGCCCCGCCGCGGGCTCCTAGCGCCGTTGCCGGGGAGGGGCGTCCCCCCTGCCCCACCCTCTCCGCGGTCCGGTCTCCAGCGGAGAGCGCGCGCGCGCGCCGGCCGGTCGGCCGCGTCTGGCCGCCCGCCCGCCTCGGATCGGGGAAGAAACCCCCCCCTACCACGGCGAGGGAGCGCGGGCTCCCCCGTCGCCGGTGGGGCGGCGGCGGGTCCCCGCGGTGGGGGCTTCGCCGGGTAGGCCGCGCCGGCCCTCCCGTGCCCAGGCGCGGGGGGGGAACGGGCGGCCCGCCGTGCCTCCGTCGCAGCGCTGCTCCGTGCTGCGGCTCCGTCGTTCCCTCTCCCCACCCCGCCGAGAGGGGGTCTCTGCGCGGGCTGTGTCCCGGCGCCGGGACCCTGCCCGTCGCTTCCGCGTCGCCCTCCACGGTCGCGCCGTGGTGGAGGAGCGGGTGCGGGCAAGCCGAGGACGTCCCACGCCCGGTCTCCGCGTGGAGACGGGGGAGAGCGGGCGCCGTCCCCGGCTGAGCGCCCGTCCCGCCTTCTAGCCCGGTGCGCGCCCGCGGGAGGGGTCGCGAGGCGAGAAGCGGCGGTGCCGCGGTTCCGGGGCCGAGTGGGGCAGCCGCGCGCACTCCCCGCCCCGGCGGGCGGAGCGAGCGGGGAGCGCGGTTGGAGTCGCAGTGGCGGCGGTGCAGCCCGTGTGGAGGTCTTTCCGCCGAGCGAGGCGCGGCGGCGGCTGCCGCGGCCGAGGCCGGCGCCGTGGCCTCCGCGCGGAGGCCGGGCCGAGCCCGGGCGCCTGGGCCGCCTCCGAAGCGAGCGAGGGCTTTCCTTCCCCTCCCGGCCCCGGCGGCGGTGGGGGCGGGAGGGCTGTGGCGGCGGAGGAGCGCGGGCTCCCCGCCCCTTCTTTTGCCGTTCGGAGCGTGTTTTCTCCTCCCTCTCGTCGTGTGCTCGTACGGTCATCCGAGGCGAGGCTTCGCTGTCGCGTCCCCCGCTCCGCGCGGGCGGTGCGGTGCGGTCGCGCGGCGTCGCCGTCCTCCAGGGCGAAGGGGGCCGCTTCCCGGTGGAACGGTCCCGGCCCCTCCGCGCGCGCGGGGCGGTGCCGAAACTCAGACAACTCTTAGCGGTGGATCACTCGGCTCGTGCGTCGATGAAGAACGCAGCTAGCTGCGAGAATTAATGTGAATTGCAGGACACATTGATCATCGACACTTCGAACGCACTTGCGGCCCCGGGTTCCTCCCGGGGCTACGCCTGTCTGAGCGTCGCGCGACGATCAATCGCCGGCCGAGCCGCCGGCTTTCTCCCCGCCGGCCGGCCCGCCTGCCTTGGCGCGGCGGCGGCGGCGGCGGCGGGGAGGGGCGGCGGTGGCGGCGGCGCGGCTGGGGCGCCTCGCAGGCCCGCTTCCTCGGGCCTTCGTCCCCCTAAATGGAGACTCGGGGAGCGCTCCGAAGCTCCCCGCTCCCGGAGCACCCGCTGCGCGGAGTTCGTTCCCCCCCTGGCCCCGCCCCGGGGCGGGGGAGAGAGGCGAGAGAAGTTCGGGGGTCGAGGCGCGGGCCTCGCTCCCCGGCCTCCCCGCGCGCGGGCGGCTGTCTGCGGGTGGGTACCGCGGCGCGGTACCGTGCCGTGCTGCCGCGCGCGCGCGTGCCGGGAGCCGCCGGGGTGTGGTGGGCGGCGGGTGGCGCCTCCCGTCGCCCTCC
>JAUNZM010002804.1:27500-53571 GCA_033459285.1 Clamator glandarius
CTGGCAGCCCGCCGTGGACTTAGTCTCTGCGGCTTCCGCAGGCGGGTAGACCTGGCAGCCCGCCGTGGACTTAGTCTCTGCGGCTTCCGCAGGCGGCTAGACCTGGCAGCCCGCCGTGGACTTAGTCTCTGCGGCTGGCGCAGGCGGGTAGACCTGGCAGCCCGCCGTGGACTTAGTCTCTGCGGCTTCCGCAGGCGGGTAGACCTGGCAGCCCGCCGTGGACTTAGTCTCTGCGGCTTCCGCAGGCGGGTAGACCTGGCAGCCCGCCGTGGACTTAGTCTCTGCGGCTGGCGCAGGCGGGTAGACCTGGCAGCCCGCCGTGGACTTAGTCTCTGCGGCTTCCGCAGGCGGGTAGACCTGGCAGCCCGCCGTGGACTTAGTCTCTGCGGCTTCCGCAGGCGGGTAGACCTGGCAGCCCGCCGTGGACTTAGTCTCTGCGGCTTCCGCAGGCGGGTAGACCTGGCAGCCCGCCGTGGACTTAGTCTCTGCGGCTTCCGCAGGCGGGTAGACCTGGCAGCCCGCCGTGGACTTAGTCTCTGCGGCTGGCGCAGGCGGGTAGACCTGGCAGCCCGCCGTGGACTTAGTCTCTGCGGCTGGCGCAGGCGGGTAGACCTGGCAGCCTGCCGTGGACTTAGTCTCTGCGGCTGGCGCAGGCGGGTAGACCTGGCAGCCCGCCGTGGACTTAGTCTCTGCGGCTTCCGCAGGCGGGTAGACCTGGCAGCCCGCCGTGGACTTAGTCTCTGCGGCTTCCGCAGGCGGGTAGACCTGGCAGCCCGCCGTGGACTTAGTCTCTGCGGCTTCCGCAGGCGGGTAGACCTGGCAGCCCGCCGTGGACTTAGTCTCTGCGGCTGGTGCAGGCGGCTAGACCTGGCAGCCCGCCGTGGACTTAGTCTCTGCGGCTGGCGCAGGCGGGTAGACCTGGCAGCCCGCCGTGGACTTAGTCTCTGCGGCTTCCGCAGGCGGGTAGACCTGGCAGCCCGCCGTGGACTTAGTCTCTGCGGCTTCCGCAGGCGGCTAGACCTGGCAGCCCGCCGTGGACTTAGTCTCTGCGGCTGGCGCAGGCGGGTAGACCTGGCAGCCCGCCGTGGACTTAGTCTCTGCGGCTTCCGCAGGCGGGTAGACCTGGCAGCCCGCCGTGGACTTAGTCTCTGCGGCTTCCGCAGGCGGGTAGACCTGGCAGCCCGCCGTGGACTTAGTCTCTGCGGCTTCCGCAGGCGGGTAGACCTGGCAGCCCGCCGTGGACTTAGTCTCTGCGGCTGGCGCAGGCGGGTAGACCTGGCAGCCCGCCGTGGATTTAGTCTCTGCGGCTTGCGCTAACGGGTAGACCTGGCGGCCGCCTCCGCTCCTGGTTCTCACCGAAGGGGTCGCTGCTTTGCGCTGCCTCCGGTTATGTCCTCGTAAGAGGCGGCGTCGTTGGCGCGCTCCCTCCGCTGGTGACTTCTCCGAGTTGGAAGCTAGGGCCCCCTCGGACTCACCTGTACATACTATAGGGGCGAGCGGTGACTCGCCGCGGAGGGCACCGCTGGCGAGCGGCTAAGTTGGGCTGTGCACGATCCGTTTCGGCCGCTCCGCCGGAGGAGTTGCATTTTCCCGGTTGCACTCTCTCCGGTTCTTTTTTCCGCTTTCTCGTTTTTCCGCTTTTCTCTGGTCGCCGCTCCACCGGGGTGACTCGTTCGCCGCGGGGTGAGCGCAAGAGGTGGTGCGGCGTGTGTCAGGCTGATGGTCTCGTGGTCGAACGCTGAAAAAGGGAAGTCGAGTGTGCCGCGGCTCTCCCCTGGTCCCGGCTGGCCAGGCACGGATGGGCTCGGTGTCTCGGAGCGGTGGGTGATGCTTAGCGAGGCTCGTCTCGGCAGGCGCGTCTGAGGGGCTTCTCGGCAGGGCCGGCTCTGCCGGTGTGCCAGCCGGTGTTGCACCCCTCTCCCCGGACGCTGCCTGGTCGTTCGTACCGCTCCCGCCGTTCTCCCCACGGGGTTGGGCGGTGGGATGCCGCGTGGTGGCCGTTGCTGTCCCAGGAGAACCGTGGCTGCGGGGGCCTCGGTACCCTTTTATTTTTCCCTGATCGATGAGGTTCGATAGACGTGGCCGCCCGCCGTGGACTTGCTTTCCGCGGCTTGCGGTGGCGGGTAGACCTGGCCGCCCGCTGGTTTCCTAGAGGTGGGTAGACGTGACGGCCGGTTTGCCACGGAGCAGGCCTCCGCCGCGGGAGTGTAGCGTTCCCTTCGCGCCGTCCGTTCCCCTGGGTGCTGGCGGGTAGACCTGGCCGCCCGCCAGTGCCTGGAGATGGGTAGACCTGACGGCTGGTTTTACCCGGCCGCGGCGCAGGCCCCCGCCGCGGGATCGTAGCGTTCCCTTCGCACCGTCCTTCCCCCTGGGCGCTGGGGTAGACGTGGCCGCCCGCCGTGGACTTGCTTTCTGCGGCTTGCGCTGGCGGGTAGACCTGGCAGCCCGCCGGTTGCCTGGAGGTGGGTAGACGTGATGGCCGGTTTCGTCCCCGCCTCGCGCGCCGCGTCCTGTCTACCCGGCTCCGGCCGTCCGGGCTTACCCTTCTCCGGCCGTCCTGGACGTCTACCCGGCTCTGGCCGTCCGGGCTTAGCCGGCTCCGGCCGTCCTGTCTACCCTCCTCCGGCCATCCGGGCTTCCCCGGCTCCGGCCGTCCTGGCTACCCCTCGCCGGTCGTCCGGGCTTACCCTTCTCCGGCCGTCCTGGCTACCCGGCTCCGGCCGTCCGGGCTTACCCGGCTCTGGCCGTCCGGGCTTACCCGGCTCCGGCAGTCCGGGCTTACCCGGCTCCGGCCGTTCTGGCTACACACCTCCGGCTGTCCTGTCTACCATCCTCCGGCCGTCCGGGCTTACCCTTCTCCGGTCGTCCTGGCTACCCCTCTCCGGCCGTCCGGGCTTACCCTTCTCCGGCCGTCCTGGCTACCCGGCTCCGGCCGTCCGGGCTTACCCGGCTCTGGCCGTCCGGGCTTACCCGGCTCCGGCCGTTCTGGCTACCCGGCTCCGGCTGTCCTGTCTACCATCCTCCGGCCGTCCGGGCTTACCCGGCTCCGGCCGTCCTGTCTACCCGCTCCGGCCGTCTCGTCTACCCACCTCCGGAGCGGTCGGCAGGACCGCCGTGCTTCGCCCGGGCTGCCGGTCTTTCCGGCCGCGTCGGGCCGTCAGGTCTACCCCTCTCCGGGCGGTCTTTGTTCGTTTTTCCAGCGGGACGGGTAGACCTGGCGGCCGCCTCCGCTCCTGGTTCTCACCGAAGGGGTCGCTGCTTTGCGCTGCCTCCGGTTATGTCCTCGTAAGAGGCGGCGTCGTTGGCGCGCCCCCTCCGCTGGTGACTTCTCCGAGTTGGAAGCTAGGGCGCCCTCGGACTCACCTGTACATACTATAGGGGCGAGCGGTGACTCGCCACTGAGGGCACGGCTGGCGAGCGGTCTAAGTTGGGCTGCGCACGATCCGTTTCGGCCGCTCCGCCGGAGGAGTCGCATTTTCCCGGTTGCACTCTCTCCGATTCTGCTTTCCGCTTATCTCGTTTTTCCGCTTTTCTCTGGTCGCCGCTGCACCGGGGTGTGAGTCGTTCGCCGCGGGGTGAGCGCAAGAGGTGGTGCGGCGTGTGTCAGGCTGATGGTCTCGTTGTCGAACGCTGAGAAGGGGAAGTCGAGCGTGCCGCGGCTCTCCCCTGGTCCCGGCTGTCCAGGCACGGATGGGCTCGGTGGCTCCGGCCGTCCTCTCTACTCGGCTCCGGCCGTCCTGTCTACCCTCCTCCGGCTGTCCTCTCTACCCTCCTCCGGCCCTGCTGGCTTACCCGGCTCCGGCCGTTCTGTCTACCCTCCTCCGGCCTTCCGGGCTTACCCGGCTCCGGCCGTTCTGTCTACCCACCTCCGACCTTCCTTTCTACCCTCCCCTGGCCGTCCGTGCTTACCCGGCTCCGGCCGTCCTGTCTACCCATCTCCGACCTTCCTTTCTACCCTCCCCTGGCCGTCCGTGCTTACCCGGCTCCGGCCGTCTGTCTACCCTCCTCTGTCTGTGCTGTCAACCCTCCTCCGGCCGTCTGGGCTTACCCGGCTCCGGTTGTCCTGTCTACCCTCCTGCGGCCGTCCGGGCTTACCCGGCCCCGGCCGTCCTGTCTACCCTGCTCCGGTTGTCCTGCCTACCCTCCTCCGGCCTTCCGGGCTTACCCGGCTCCGGCCGTCCTGTCTACCCATCTCCGACCCTCCTTTCTACCCTCCCCTGGCCGTCCGTGCTTACTCGGCTCTGGCCGTGCGGTCTACCCGGCTGCGGCCGTCTGTCTACCCTCCTCTGTCTGTGCTGTCTAGCCTCCTCCGGCCGTACGGGCTTAACCGGCTCCGGCCGTCTGTCTACCCTCCTCCGGCCGTCCAGGCTTACCCGGCTCCGGCCGTCCTGTCTACCCCGCTCCGGTTGTCCTGCCTACCCTCCTCCGGCCGTCCGGGCTTACCCGGCTCCGGCCGTGCTGTCTACCCTCCTCCCGCCGTCCGGGCTTACCCGGCTCCGGTTGTCCTGCCTACCCTCCTCCGGCCGTCCGGGCTCACCCGGCTCCGGCAGTCCTGTCTACCCTCCACCGGCCGTCCGGGCTTACCCTCCGACGGCCGTCTTGTCTACTCTCGAGGACTCTTGCACTCTCCCCCGGTTCTTTTTTCCGCTTTCTCGTTTTTCCGCTTTTCTCTGGTCGCCGCTGCACCGGGGTGTGAGTCGTTCGCCGCGGGGTGAGCGCAAGAGGTGGTGCGGTGTTTGTCAGGCTGATGGTCTCGGAGTCGAACGCTGTGAAAAGGGGAAGTCGAGCGTGCCGCGGCTTTCCCCTGGTCCCGGCTGGCCAGGCACGGATGGGCTCGGTGTCGCGGAGCGGTGGGTGATGCTTAGCGAGGCTCGTCTCGGCAGGCGCGTCTGAGGGGCTTCTCGGCAGGGCCGGCTCTGCCGGTGTGCCAGCCGGTGTTGCACCCCTCTCCCCGGACGCTGCCTGGTCGTTCGTACCGCTCCCGCCGTTCTCCCCACGGGGTTGGGCGGTGGAGATGCCGCGTGGTGGCCGTTGCTGTCCCAGGAGAACCGTGGCCGCGGGGGCCTCGGTACCCTTTTATTTGTCCCTGATAGATGAGGTTCGATCGACGTGGCCGCCCGCCGTGGACTTGCTTTCCGCGGCTTGCGGTGGCGGGAAGACCTGGCGGCCGGCAGGGGCCTGGAGATGGGTAGACCTGACGGCCGGTTTGCCACGGAGCAGGCCTCCGCCGCGGGAGTGTAGCGTTCCCTTCGCGCCGTCCGTTCCCCTGGGTGCCGGGGTAGACCTGGCAGCCCGCCGTGGACTTCGTTTCTGCGGCTTGCGCTGGCGGGTAGACCTGGCCGCCCGCCAGTGCCTGGAGATGGGTAGACCTGACGGCCGGTTTTACCCGGCCGCGGCGCAGGCCCCCGCCGCGGGATCGTAGCGTTCCCTTCGCACCGTCCTTCCCCCTGGGCGCTGGGGTAGACGTGGCCGCCCGCCGTGGACTTGCTTTCCGCGGCTTGCGGTGGCGGGAAGACCTGGCGGCCGGCAGGGGCCTGGAGGTGGGTAGACCTGACGGCCGGTTCTACCCGGCCGCGGCGCAGGCCCCTGCCGCGGGAGCGTAGCGTTCCCTCCGCACCGTCCTTCCCCCTGGGTGCTGGGGTAAACGTGGCCGCCCGCCGTGGACTTGCTTTCCGCGGCTTGCGCTGGCGGGTAGACCTGGCCGCCCGCTGGTTGCCTAGAGGTGGGTAGACGTGACGGCCGGTTTGCCACGGAGCAGTCCTCCGCCGCGGGAGTGTAGCGTACCCTTCGCGCCGTCCGTTCCCCTGGGTGCCGGGGTAGACCTGGCAGCCCGCCGTGGACTTCGTTTCTGCGGCTTCCGCAGGCGGGTAGACCTGGCAGCCCGCCGTGGACTTAGTCTCTGCGGCTGGCGCAGGCGGGTAGACCTGGCAGCCCGCCGTGGACTTAGTCTCTGCGGCTGGCGCAGGCGGGTAGACCTGGCAGCCCGCCGTGGACTTAGTCTCTGCGGCTTCCGTAGGCGGGTAGACCTGGCAGCCCGCCGTGGACTTAGTCTCTGCGGCTGCCGCAGGCGGGTAGACCTGGCAGCCCGCCGTGGACTTAGTCTCTGCGGCTGGCGCAGGCGGGTAGACCTGGCAGCCCGCCGTGGACTTAGTCTCTGCGGCTTCCGTAGGCGGGTAGACCTGGCAGCCCGCCGTGGACTTAGTCTCTGCGGCTGGCGCAGGCGGGTAGACCTGGCAGCCCGCCGTGGACTTAGTCTCTGCGGCTTCCGCAGGCGGGTAGACCTGGCAGCCCGCCGTGGACTTAGTCTCTGCGGCTTCCGCAGGCGGGTAGACCTGGCAGCCCGCCGTGGACTTAGTCTCTGCGGCTTCCGCAGGCGGGTAGACCTGGCAGCCCGCCGTGGACTTAGTCTCTGCGGCTTCCGCAGGCGGGTAGACCTGGCAGCCCGCCGTGGACTTAGTCTCTGCGGCTGGCGCAGGCGGGTAGACCTGGCAGCCCGCCGTGGACTTAGTCTCTGCGGCTTCCGCAGGCGGGTAGACCTGGCAGCCCGCCGTGGACTTAGTCTCTGCGGCTTCCGCAGGCGGGTAGACCTGGCAGCCCGCCGTGGACTTAGTCTCTGCGGCTGGCGCAGGCGGGTAGACCTGGCAGCCCGCCGTGGACTTAGTCTCTGCGGCTTCCGCAGGCGGGTAGACCTGGCGGCCGCCTCCGCTCCTGGTTCTCACCGAAGGGGTCGCTGCTTTGCGCTGCCTCCGGTTATGTCCTCGTAAGAGGCGGCGTCGTTGGCGCGCTCCCTCCGCTGGTGACTTCTCCGAGTTGGAAGCTAGGGCCCCCTCGGACTCACCTGTACATACTATAGGGGCGAGCGGTGAGTCGCCGCGGAGGGCACCGCTGGCGAGCGGCTAAGTTGGGCTGTGCACGATCCGTTTCGGCCGCTCCGCCGGAGGAGTTGCATTTTCCCGGTTGCACTCTCTCCGGTTCTTTTTTCCGCTTTCTCGTTTTTCCGCTTTTCTCTGGTCGCCGCTCCACCGGGGTGACTCGTTCGCCGCGGGGTGAGCGCAAGAGGTGGTGCGGCGTGTGTCAGGCTGATGGTCTCGTTGTCGAACGCTGAAAAAGGGAAGTCGAGCGTGCCGCGGCTCTCCCCTGGTCCCGGCTGGCCAGGCACGGATGGGCTCGGTGTCTCGGAGCGGTGGGTGATGCTTAGCGAGGCTCGTCTCGGCAGGCGCGTCTGAGGGGCTTCTCGGCAGGGCCGGCTCTGCCGGTGTGCCAGCCGGTGTTGCACCCCTCTCCCCGGACGCTGCCTGGTCGTTCGTACCGCTCCCGCCGTTCTCCCCACGGGGTTGGGCGGTGGGATGCCGCGTGGTGGCCGTTGCTGTCCCAGGAGAACCGTGGCTGCGGGGGCCTCGGTACCCTTTTATTTTTCCCTGATCGATGAGGTTCGATAGACGTGGCCGCCCGCCGTGGACTTGCTTTCCGCGGCTTGCGGTGGCGGGTAGACCTGGCCGCCCGCTGGTTTCCTAGAGGTGGGTAGACGTGACGGCCGGTTTGCCACGGAGCAGGCCTCCGCCGCGGGAGTGTAGCGTTCCCTTCGCGCCGTCCGTTCCCCTGGGTGCTGGCGGGTAGACCTGGCCGCCCGCCAGTGCCTGGAGATGGGTAGACCTGACGGCTGGTTTTACCCGGCCGCGGCGCAGGCCCCCGCCGCGGGATCGTAGCGTTCCCTTCGCACCGTCCTTCCCCCTGGGCGCTGGGGTAGACGTGGCCGCCCGCCGTGGACTTGCTTTCTGCGGCTTGCGCTGGCGGGTAGACCTGGCAGCCCGCCGGTTGCCTGGAGGTGGGTAGACGTGATGGCCGGTTTCGTCCCCGCCTCGCGCGCCGCGTCCTGTCTACCCGGCTCCGGCCGTCCGGGCTTACCCTTCTCCGGCCGTCCTGGACGTCTACCCGGCTCTGGCCGTCCGGGCTTAGCCGGCTCCGGCCGTCCTGTCTACCCTCCTCCGGCCATCCGGGCTTATCCGGCTCCGGCCGTCCTGTCTACCCCTCTCCGGCCGTCCGGGCTTACCCTTCTCCGGCCGTCCTGTCTACCCGGCTCCGGCCGTCCGGGCTTACCCGGCTCTGGCCGTCCGGGCTTACCCGGCTCCGGCAGTCCTGTCTACCCTCCTCCAGTCGTCCGGGCTTACCCGGCTCCGGCCGTTCTGGCTACACACCTCCGGCCGTCCTGTCTACCATCCGCCGGCCGTCCGGGCTTACCCGGCTCCGGCCGTCCTGTCTATCCTCCTCCGGCCATCCGGGCTTACCCGGCTCCGGCCGTCCTGTCTACCCGCTCCGGCCGTCTCGTCTACCCACCTCCGGAGCGGTCGGCAGGACCGCCGTGCTTCGCCCGGGCTGCCGGTCTTTCCGGCCGCGTCGGGCCGTCAGGTCTACCCCTCTCCGGGCGGTCTTTGTTCGTTTTTCCAGCGGGACGGGTAGACCTGGCGGCCGCCTCCGCTCCTGGTTCTCACCGAAGGGGTCGCTGCTTTGCGCTGCCTCCGGTTATGTCCTCGTAAGAGGCGGCGTCGTTGGCGCGCCCCCTCCGCTGGTGACTTCTCCGAGTTGGAAGCTAGGGCGCCCTCGGACTCACCTGTACATACTATAGGGGCGAGCGGTGACTCGCCACTGAGGGCACGGCTGGCGAGCGGTCTAAGTTGGGCTGCGCACGATCCGTTTCGGCCGCTCCGCCGGAGGAGTCGCATTTTCCCGGTTGCACTCTCTCCGATTCTGCTTTCCGCTTATCTCGTTTTTCCGCTTTTCTCTGGTCGCCGCTGCACCGGGGTGTGAGTCGTTCGCCGCGGGGTGAGCGCAAGAGGTGGTGCGGCGTGTGTCAGGCTGATGGTCTCGTTGTCGAACGCTGAGAAGGGGAAGTCGAGCGTGCCGCGGCTCTCCCCTGGTCCCGGCTGTCCAGGCACGGATGGGCTCGGTGGCTCCGGCCGTCCTCTCTACTCGGCTCCGGCCGTCCTGTCTACCCTCCTCCGGCTGTCCTCTCTACCCTCCTCCGGCCCTGCTGGCTTACCCGGCTCCGGCCGTTCTGTCTACCCTCCTCCGGCCTTCCGGGCTTACCCGGCTCCGGCCGTTCTGTCTACCCACCTCCGACCTTCCTTTCTACCCTCCCCTGGCCGTCCGTGCTTACCCGGCTCCGGCCGTCCTGTCTACCCATCTCCGACCTTCCTTTCTACCCTCCCCTGGCCGTCCGTGCTTACCCGGCTCCGGCCGTCTGTCTACCCTCCTCTGTCTGTGCTGTCAACCCTCCTCCGGCCGTCTGGGCTTACCCGGCTCCGGTTGTCCTGTCTACCCTCCTGCGGCCGTCCGGGCTTACCCGGCCCCGGCCGTCCTGTCTACCCTGCTCCGGTTGTCCTGCCTACCCTCCTCCGGCCTTCCGGGCTTACCCGGCTCCGGCCGTCCTGTCTACCCATCTCCGACCCTCCTTTCTACCCTCCCCTGGCCGTCCGTGCTTACTCGGCTCTGGCCGTGCGGTCTACCCGGCTGCGGCCGTCTGTCTACCCTCCTCTGTCTGTGCTGTCTAGCCTCCTCCGGCCGTACGGGCTTAACCGGCTCCGGCCGTCTGTCTACCCTCCTCCGGCCGTCCAGGCTTACCCGGCTCCGGCCGTCCTGTCTACCCCGCTCCGGTTGTCCTGCCTACCCTCCTCCGGCCGTCCGGGCTTACCCGGCTCCGGCCGTGCTGTCTACCCTCCTCCCGCCGTCCGGGCTTACCCGGCTCCGGTTGTCCTGCCTACCCTCCTCCGGCCGTCCGGGCTCACCCGGCTCCGGCAGTCCTGTCTACCCTCCACCGGCCGTCCGGGCTTACCCTCCGACGGCCGTCTTGTCTACTCTCGAGGACTCTTGCACTCTCCCCCGGTTCTTTTTTCCGCTTTCTCGTTTTTCCGCTTTTCTCTGGTCGCCGCTGCACCGGGGTGTGAGTCGTTCGCCGCGGGGTGAGCGCAAGAGGTGGTGCGGTGTTTGTCAGGCTGATGGTCTCGGAGTCGAACGCTGTGAAAAGGGGAAGTCGAGCGTGCCGCGGCTTTCCCCTGGTCCCGGCTGGCCAGGCACGGATGGGCTCGGTGTCGCGGAGCGGTGGGTGATGCTTAGCGAGGCTCGTCTCGGCAGGCGCGTCTGAGGGGCTTCTCGGCAGGGCCGGCTCTGCCGGTGTGCCAGCCGGTGTTGCACCCCTCTCCCCGGACGCTGCCTGGTCGTTCGTACCGCTCCCGCCGTTCTCCCCACGGGGTTGGGCGGTGGAGATGCCGCGTGGTGGCCGTTGCTGTCCCAGGAGAACCGTGGCCGCGGGGGCCTCGGTACCCTTTTATTTGTCCCTGATAGATGAGGTTCGATCGACGTGGCCGCCCGCCGTGGACTTGCTTTCCGCGGCTTGCGGTGGCGGGAAGACCTGGCGGCCGGCAGGGGCCTGGAGGTGGGTAGACCTGACGGCCGGTTCTACCCGGCCGCGGCGCAGGCCCCTGCCGCGGGAGCGTAGCGTTCCCTCCGCACCGTCCTTCCCCCTGGGTGCTGGGGTAAACGTGGCCGCCCGCCGTGGACTTGCTTTCCGCGGCTTGCGGTGGCGGGTAGACCTGGCCGCCCGCTGGTTTCCTAGAGGTGGGTAGACGTGACGGCCGGTTTGCCACGGAGCAGGCCTCCGCCGCGGGAGTGTAGCGTTCCCTTCGCGCCGTCCGTTCCCCTGGGTGCCGGGGTAGACCTGGCAGCCCGCCGTGGACTTCGTTTCTGCGGCTTGCGCTGGCGGGTAGACCTGGCCGCCCGCCAGTGCCTGGAGATGGGTAGACCTGACGGCCGGTTTTACCCGGCCGCGGCGCAGGCCCCCGCCGCGGGATCGTAGAGTTCCCTTCGCACCGTCCTTCCCCCTGGGCGCTGGGGTAGACGTGGCCGCCCGCCGTGGACTTGCTTTCCGCGGCTTGCGGTGGCGGGAAGACCTGGCGGCCGGCAGGGGCCTGGAGGTGGGTAGACCTGACGGCCGGTTCTACCCGGCCGCGGCGCAGGCCCCTGCCGCGGGAGCGTAGCGTTCCCTCCGCACCGTCCTTCCCCCTGGGTGCTGGGGTAAACGTGGCCGCCCGCCGTGGACTTGCTTTCCGCGGCTTGCGCTGGCGGGTAGACCTGGCCGCCCGCTGGTTGCCTAGAGGTGGGTAGACGTGACGGCCGGTTTGCCACGGAGCAGTCCTCCGCCGCGGGAGTGTAGCGTACCCTTCGCGCCGTCCGTTCCCCTGGGTGCCGGGGTAGACCTGGCAGCCCGCCGTGGACTTCGTTTCTGCGGCTTCCGCAGGCGGGTAGACCTGGCAGCCCGCCGTGGACTTAGTCTCTGCGGCTTCCGCAGGCGGCTAGACCTGGCAGCCCGCCGTGGACTTAGTCTCTGCGGCTTCCGCAGGCGGGTAGACCTGGCAGCCCGCCGTGGACTTAGTCTCTGCGGCTTCCGCAGGCGGGTAGACCTGGCAGCCCGCCGTGGACTTAGTCTCTGCGGCTGGCGCAGGCGGGTAGACCTGGCAGCCCGCCGTGGACTTAGTCTCTGCGGCTGGCGCAGGCGGGTAGACCTGGCAGCCCGCCGTGGACTTAGTCTCTGCGGCTTCCGCAGGCGGGTAGACCTGGCAGCCCGCCGTGGACTTAGTCTCTGCGGCTTCCGCAGGCGGGTAGACCTGGCAGCCCGCCGTGGACTTAGTCTCTGCGGCTTCCGCAGGCGGGTAGACCTGGCAGCCCGCCGTGGACTTAGTCTCTGCGGCTTCCGCAGGCGGGTAGACCTGGCAGCCCGCCGTGGACTTAGTCTCTGCGGCTGGCGCAGGCGGGTAGACCTGGCAGCCCGCCGTGGACTTAGTCTCTGCGGCTTCCGCAGGCGGCTAGACCTGGCAGCCCGCCGTGGACTTAGTCTCTGCGGCTTCCGCAGGCGGGTAGACCTGGCAGCCCGCCGTGGACTTAGTCTCTGCGGCTGGCGCAGGCGGGTAGACCTGGCAGCCCGCCGTGGACTTAGTCTCTGCGGCTTCCGCAGGCGGGTAGACCTGGCAGCCCGCCGTGGACTTAGTCTCTGCGGCTTCCGCAGGCGGGTAGACCTGGCAGCCCGCCGTGGACTTAGTCTCTGCGGCTGGCGCAGGCGGGTAGACCTGGCAGCCCGCCGTGGACTTAGTCTCTGCGGCTTCCGCAGGCGGGTAGACCTGGCAGCCCGCCGTGGATTTAGTCTCTGCGGCTGGCGCAGGCGGGTAGACCTGGCAGCCCGCCGTGGACTTAGTCTCTGCGGCTTCCGCAGGCGGGTAGACCTGGCAGCCCGCCGTGGACTTAGTCTCTGCGGCTTCCGCAGGCGGGTAGACCTGGCAGCCCGCCGTGGACTTAGTCTCTGCGGCTTCCGCAGGCGGGTAGACCTGGCAGCCCGCCGTGGACTTAGTCTCTGCGGCTTCCGCAGGCGGGTAGACCTGGCAGCCCGCCGTGGACTTAGTCTCTGCGGCTTCCGCAGGCGGGTAGACCTGGCAGCCCGCCGTGGACTTAGTCTCTGCGGCTTCCGCAGGCGGGTAGACCTGGCAGCCCGCCGTGGACTTAGTCTCTGCGGCTTCCGCAGGCGGGTAGACCTGGCAGCCCGCCGTGGACTTAGTCTCTGCGGCTTCCGCAGGCGGGTAGACCTGGCAGCCCGCCGTGGACTTAGTCTCTGCGGCTTCCGCAGGCGGGTAGACCTGGCAGCCCGCCGTGGACTTAGTCTCTGCGGCTGGCGCAGGCGGGTAGACCTGGCAGCCCGCCGTGGACTTAGTCTCTGCGGCTTCCGCAGGCGGGTAGACCTGGCAGCCCGCCGTGGACTTAGTCTCTGCGGCTTCCGCAGGCGGGTAGACCTGGCAGCCCGCCGTGGACTTAGTCTCTGCGGCTGGCGCAGGCGGGTAGACCTGGCAGCCCGCCGTGGACTTAGTCTCTGCGGCTTCCGCAGGCGGGTAGACCTGGCAGCCCGCCGTGGACTTAGTCTCTGCGGCTTCCGCAGGCGGGTAGACCTGGCAGCCCGCCGTGGACTTAGTCTCTGCGGCTTCCGCAGGCGGGTAGACCTGGCAGCCCGCCGTGGACTTAGTCTCTGCGGCTTCCGCAGGCGGGTAGACCTGGCAGCCCGCCGTGGACTTAGTCTCTGCGGCTTCCGCAGGCGGGTAGACCTGGCAGCCCGCCGTGGACTTAGTCTCTGCGGCTTCCGCAGGCGGGTAGACCTGGCAGCCCGCCGTGGACTTAGTCTCTGCGGCTTCCGCAGGCGGGTAGACCTGGCAGCCCGCCGTGGACTTAGTCTCTGCGGCTGGCGCAGGCGGCTAGACCTGGCAGCCCGCCGTGGACTTAGTCTCTGCGGCTTCCGCAGGCGGGTAGACCTGGCAGCCCGCCGTGGACTTAGTCTCTGCGGCTTCCGCAGGCGGGTAGACCTGGCAGCCCGCCGTGGACTTAGTCTCTGCGGCTGGCGCAGGCGGGTAGACCTGGCAGCCCGCCGTGGACTTAGTCTCTGCGGCTGGTGCAGGCGGGTAGACCTGGCAGCCCGCCGTGGACTTAGTCTCTGCGGCTGGTGCAGGCGGGTAGACCTGGCAGCCCGCCGTGGACTTAGTCTCTGCGGCTTCCGCAGGCGGGTAGACCTGGCAGCCCGCCGTGGACTTAGTGTATGCGGCTGGCGCAGGCGGGTAGACCTGGCAGCCCGCCGTGGACTTAGTCTCTGCGGCTGGCGCAGGCGGGTAGACCTGGCAGCCCGCCGTGGACTTAGTCTCTGCGGCTGGCGCAGGCGGGTAGACCTGGCAGCCCGCCGTGGACTTAGTCTCTGCGGCTTCCGCAGGCGGGTAGACCTGGCAGCCCGCCGTGGACTTAGTCTCTGCGGCTGGTGCAGGCGGGTAGACCTGGCAGCCCGCCGTGGACTTAGTCTCTGCGGCTGGTGCAGGCGGGTAGACCTGGCAGCCCGCCGTGGACTTAGTCTCTGCGGCTTCCGCAGGCGGGTAGACCTGGCAGCCCGCCGTGAACTTAGTCTCTGCGGTTGGCGCAGGCGGGTAGACCTGGCAGCCCGCCGTGGACTTAGTCTCTGCGGCTTCCGCAGGCGGGTAGACCTGGCAGCCCGCCGTGGACTTAGTCTCTGCGGCTTCCGCAGGCGGGTAGACCTGGCAGCCCGCCGTGGACTTAGTCTCTGCGGCTTCCGCAGGCGGGTAGACCTGGCAGCCCGCCGTGGACTTAGTCTCTGCGGCTGGCGCAGGCGGGTAGACCTGGCAGCCCGCCGTGGACTTAGTCTCTGCGGCTTCCGCAGGCGGGTAGACCTGGCAGCCCGCCGTGGACTTAGTCTCTGCGGCTTCCGCAGGCGGGTAGACCTGGCAGCCCGCCGTGGACTTAGTCTCTGCGGCTTCCGCAGGCGGGTAGACCTGGCAGCCCGCCGTGGACTTAGTCTCTGCGGCTTCCGCAGGCGGGTAGACCTGGCAGCCCGCCGTGGACTTAGTCTCTGCGGCTTCCGCAGGCGGGTAGACCTGGCAGCCCGCCGTGGACTTAGTCTATGCGGCTGGCGCAGGCGGGTAGACCTGGCAGCCCGCCGTGGACTTAGTCTCTGCGGCTGGCGCAGGCGGGTAGACCTGGCAGCCCGCCGTGGACTTAGTCTCTGCGGCTGGCGCAGGCGGGTAGACCTGGCAGCCCGCCGTGGACTTAGTCTCTGCGGCTGGCGCAGGCGGGTAGACCTGGCAGCCCGCCGTGGACTTAGTCTCTGCGGCTTCCGCAGGCGGGTAGACCTGGCAGCCCGCCGTGGACTTAGTCTCTGCGGCTTCCGCAGGCGGGTAGACCTGGCAGCCCGCCGTGGACTTAGTCTCTGCGGCTTCCGCAGGCGGGTAGACCTGGCAGCCCGCCGTGGACTTAGTCTATGCGGCTGGCGCAGGCGGGTAGACCTGGCAGCCCGCCGTGGACTTAGTCTCTGCGGCTGGCGCAGGCGGGTAGACCTGGCAGCCCGCCGTGGACTTAGTCTCTGCGGCTGGCGCAGGCGGGTAGACCTGGCAGCCCGCCGTGGACTTAGTCTCTGCGGCTTCCGCAGGCGGGTAGACCTGGCAGCCCGCCGTGGACTTAGTCTCTGCGGCTGGTGCAGGCGGGTAGACCTGGCAGCCCGCCGTGGACTTAGTCTCTGCGGCTGGTGCAGGCGGGTAGACCTGGCAGCCCGCCGTGGACTTAGTCTCTGCGGCTTGCGCTAACGGGTAGACCTGGCGGCCGCCTCCGCTCCTGGTTCTCACCGAAGGGGTCGCTGCTTTGCGCTGCCTCCGGTTATGTCCTCGTAAGAGGCGGCGTCGTTGGCGCGCCCCCTCCGCTGGTGACTTCTCCGAGTTGGAAGCTAGGGCGCCCTCGGACTCACCTGTACATACTATAGGGGCGAGCGGTGACTCGCCACTGAGGGCACGGCTGGCGAGCGGTCTAAGTTGGGCTGCGCACGATCCGTTTCGGCCGCTCCGCCGGAGGAGTCGCATTTTCCCGGTTGCACTCTCTCCGATTCTGCTTTCCGCTTATCTCGTTTTTCCGCTTTTCTCTGGTCGCCGCTGCACCGGGGTGTGAGTCGTTCGCCGCGGGGTGAGCGCAAGAGGTGGTGCGGCGTGTGTCAGGCTGATGGTCTCGTTGTCGAACGCTGAGAAGGGGAAGTCGAGCGTGCCGCGGCTCTCCCCTGGTCCCGGCTGTCCAGGCACGGATGGGCTCGGTGGCTCCGGCCGTCCTCTCTACTCGGCTCCGGCCGTCCTGTCTACCCTCCTCCGGCTGTCCTCTCTACCCTCCTCCGGCCCTGCTGGCTTACCCGGCTCCGGCCGTTCTGTCTACCCTCCTCCGGCCTTCCGGGCTTACCCGGCTCCGGCCGTTCTGTCTACCCACCTCCGACCTTCCTTTCTACCCTCCCCTGGCCGTCCGTGCTTACCCGGCTCCGGCCGTCCTGTCTACCCATCTCCGACCTTCCTTTCTACCCTCCCCTGGCCGTCCGTGCTTACCCGGCTCCGGCCGTCTGTCTACCCTCCTCTGTCTGTGCTGTCAACCCTCCTCCGGCCGTCTGGGCTTACCCGGCTCCGGTTGTCCTGTCTACCCTCCTGCGGCCGTCCGGGCTTACCCGGCCCCGGCCGTCCTGTCTACCCTGCTCCGGTTGTCCTGCCTACCCTCCTCCGGCCTTCCGGGCTTACCCGGCTCCGGCCGTCCTGTCTACCCATCTCCGACCCTCCTTTCTACCCTCCCCTGGCCGTCCGTGCTTACTCGGCTCTGGCCGTGCGGTCTACCCGGCTGCGGCCGTCTGTCTACCCTCCTCTGTCTGTGCTGTCTAGCCTCCTCCGGCCGTACGGGCTTAACCGGCTCCGGCCGTCTGTCTACCCTCCTCCGGCCGTCCAGGCTTACCCGGCTCCGGCCGTCCTGTCTACCCCGCTCCGGTTGTCCTGCCTACCCTCCTCCGGCCGTCCGGGCTTACCCGGCTCCGGCCGTGCTGTCTACCCTCCTCCCGCCGTCCGGGCTTACCCGGCTCCGGTTGTCCTGCCTACCCTCCTCCGGCCGTCCGGGCTCACCCGGCTCCGGCAGTCCTGTCTACCCTCCACCGGCCGTCCGGGCTTACCCTCCGACGGCCGTCTTGTCTACTCTCGAGGACTCTTGCACTCTCCCCCGGTTCTTTTTTCCGCTTTCTCGTTTTTCCGCTTTTCTCTGGTCGCCGCTGCACCGGGGTGTGAGTCGTTCGCCGCGGGGTGAGCGCAAGAGGTGGTGCGGTGTTTGTCAGGCTGATGGTCTCGGAGTCGAACGCTGTGAAAAGGGGAAGTCGAGTGTGCCGCGGCTTTCCCCTGGTCCCGGCTGGCCAGGCACGGATGGGCTCGGTGTCGCGGAGCGGTGGGTGATGCTTAGCGAGGCTCGTCTCGGCAGGCGCGTCTGAGGGGCTTCTCGGCAGGGCCGGCTCTGCCGGTGTGCCAGCCGGTGTTGCACCCCTCTCCCCGGACGCTGCCTGGTCGTTCGTACCGCTCCCGCCGTTCTCCCCACGGGGTTGGGCGGTGGAGATGCCGCGTGGTGGCCGTTGCTGTCCCAGGAGAACCGTGGCCGCGGGGGCCTCGGTACCCTTTTATTTGTCCCTGATAGATGAGGTTCGATCGACGTGGCCGCCCGCCGTGGACTTGCTTTCCGCGGCTTGCGGTGGCGGGAAGACCTGGCGGCCGGCAGGGGCCTGGAGATGGGTAGACCTGACGGCCGGTTTGCCACGGAGCAGGCCTCCGCCGCGGGAGTGTAGCGTTCCCTTCGCGCCGTCCGTTCCCCTGGGTGCCGGGGTAGACCTGGCAGCCCGCCGTGGACTTCGTTTCTGCGGCTTGCGCTGGCGGGTAGACCTGGCCGCCCGCCAGTGCCTGGAGATGGGTAGACCTGACGGCCGGTTTTACCCGGCCGCGGCGCAGGCCCCCGCCGCGGGATCGTAGCGTTCCCTTCGCACCGTCCTTCCCCCTGGGCGCTGGGGTAGACGTGGCCGCCCGCCGTGGACTTGCTTTCCGCGGCTTGCGGTGGCGGGAAGACCTGGCGGCCGGCAGGGGCCTGGAGGTGGGTAGACCTGACGGCCGGTTCTACCCGGCCGCGGCGCAGGCCCCTGCCGCGGGAGCGTAGCGTTCCCTCCGCACCGTCCTTCCCCCTGGGTGCTGGGGTAAACGTGGCCGCCCGCCGTGGACTTGCTTTCCGCGGCTTGCGCTGGCGGGTAGACCTGGCCGCCCGCTGGTTGCCTAGAGGTGGGTAGACGTGACGGCCGGTTTGCCACGGAGCAGTCCTCCGCCGCGGGAGTGTAGCGTACCCTTCGCGCCGTCCGTTCCCCTGGGTGCCGGGGTAGACCTGGCAGCCCGCCGTGGACTTCGTTTCTGCGGCTTCCGCAGGCGGGTAGACCTGGCAGCCCGCCGTGGACTTAGTCTCTGCGGCTGGCGCAGGCGGGTAGACCTGGCAGCCCGCCGTGGACTTAGTCTCTGCGGCTGGCGCAGGCGGGTAGACCTGGCAGCCCGCCGTGGACTTAGTCTCTGCGGCTTCCGTAGGCGGGTAGACCTGGCAGCCCGCCGTGGACTTAGTCTCTGCGGCTGGCGCAGGCGGGTAGACCTGGCAGCCCGCCGTGGACTTAGTCTCTGCGGCTGGCGCAGGCGGGTAGACCTGGCAGCCCGCCGTGGACTTAGTCTCTGCGGCTTCCGTAGGCGGGTAGACCTGGCAGCCCGCCGTGGACTTAGTCTCTGCGGCTGGCGCAGGCGGGTAGACCTGGCAGCCCGCCGTGGACTTAGTCTCTGCGGCTTCCGCAGGCGGGTAGACCTGGCAGCCCGCCGTGGACTTAGTCTCTGCGGCTTCCGCAGGCGGGTAGACCTGGCAGCCCGCCGTGGACTTAGTCTCTGCGGCTTCCGCAGGCGGGTAGACCTGGCAGCCCGCCGTGGACTTAGTCTCTGCGGCTTCCGCAGGCGGGTAGACCTGGCAGCCCGCCGTGGACTTAGTCTCTGCGGCTGGCGCAGGCGGGTAGACCTGGCAGCCCGCCGTGGACTTAGTCTCTGCGGGTGGCGCAGGCGGGTAGACCTGGCAGCCCGCCGTGGACTTAGTCTCTGCGGCTTCCGCAGGCGGGTAGACCTGGCAGCCCGCCGTGGACTTAGTCTCTGCGGCTGGCGCAGGCGGGTAGACCTGGCAGCCCGCCGTGGACTTAGTCTCTGCGGCTTCCGCAGGCGGGTAGACCTGGCGGCCGCCTCCGCTCCTGGTTCTCACCGAAGGGGTCGCTGCTTTGCGCTGCCTCCGGTTATGTCCTCGTAAGAGGCGGCGTCGTTGGCGCGCTCCCTCCGCTGGTGACTTCTCCGAGTTGGAAGCTAGGGCCCCCTCGGACTCACCTGTACATACTATAGGGGCGAGCGGTGAGTCGCCGCGGAGGGCACCGCTGGCGAGCGGCTAAGTTGGGCTGTGCACGATCCGTTTCGGCCGCTCCGCCGGAGGAGTTGCATTTTCCCGGTTGCACTCTCTCCGGTTCTTTTTTCCGCTTTCTCGTTTTTCCGCTTTTCTCTGGTCGCCGCTCCACCGGGGTGACTCGTTCGCCGCGGGGTGAGCGCAAGAGGTGGTGCGGCGTGTGTCAGGCTGATGGTCTCGTTGTCGAACGCTGAAAAAGGGAAGTCGAGCGTGCCGCGGCTCTCCCCTGGTCCCGGCTGGCCAGGCACGGATGGGCTCGGTGTCTCGGAGCGGTGGGTGATGCTTAGCGAGGCTCGTCTCGGCAGGCGCGTCTGAGGGGCTTCTCGGCAGGGCCGGCTCTGCCGGTGTGCCAGCCGGTGTTGCACCCCTCTCCCCGGACGCTGCCTGGTCGTTCGTACCGCTCCCGCCGTTCTCCCCACGGGGTTGGGCGGTGGGATGCCGCGTGGTGGCCGTTGCTGTCCCAGGAGAACCGTGGCTGCGGGGGCCTCGGTACCCTTTTATTTTTCCCTGATCGATGAGGTTCGATAGACGTGGCCGCCCGCCGTGGACTTGCTTTCCGCGGCTTGCGGTGGCGGGTAGACCTGGCCGCCCGCTGGTTTCCTAGAGGTGGGTAGACGTGACGGCCGGTTTGCCACGGAGCAGGCCTCCGCCGCGGGAGTGTAGCGTTCCCTTCGCGCCGTCCGTTCCCCTGGGTGCTGGCGGGTAGACCTGGCCGCCCGCCAGTGCCTGGAGATGGGTAGACCTGACGGCTGGTTTTACCCGGCCGCGGCGCAGGCCCCCGCCGCGGGATCGTAGCGTTCCCTTCGCACCGTCCTTCCCCCTGGGCGCTGGGGTAGACGTGGCCGCCCGCCGTGGACTTGCTTTCTGCGGCTTGCGCTGGCGGGTAGACCTGGCAGCCCGCCGGTTGCCTGGAGGTGGGTAGACGTGATGGCCGGTTTCGTCCCCGCCTCGCGCGCCGCGTCCTGTCTACCCGGCTCCGGCCGTCCGGGCTTACCCTTCTCCGGCCGTCCTGGACGTCTACCCGGCTCTGGCCGTCCGGGCTTAGCCGGCTCCGGCCGTCCTGTCTACCCTCCTCCGGCCATCCGGGCTTATCCGGCTCCGGCCGTCCTGTCTACCCCTCTCCGGCCGTCCGGGCTTACCCTTCTCCGGCCGTCCTGTCTACCCGGCTCCGGCCGTCCGGGCTTACCCGGCTCTGGCCGTCCGGGCTTACCCGGCTCCGGCAGTCCTGTCTACCCTCCTCCAGTCGTCCGGGCTTACCCGGCTCCGGCCGTTCTGGCTACACACCTCCGGCCGTCCTGTCTACCATCCGCCGGCCGTCCGGGCTTACCCGGCTCCGGCCGTCCTGTCTATCCTCCTCCGGCCATCCGGGCTTACCCGGCTCCGGCCGTCCTGTCTACCCGCTCCGGCCGTCTCGTCTACCCACCTCCGGAGCGGTCGGCAGGACCGCCGTGCTTCGCCCGGGCTGCCGGTCTTTCCGGCCGCGTCGGGCCGTCAGGTCTACCCCTCTCCGGGCGGTCTTTGTTCGTTTTTCCAGCGGGACGGGTAGACCTGGCGGCCGCCTCCGCTCCTGGTTCTCACCGAAGGGGTCGCTGCTTTGCGCTGCCTCCGGTTATGTCCTCGTAAGAGGCGGCGTCGTTGGCGCGCCCCCTCCGCTGGTGACTTCTCCGAGTTGGAAGCTAGGGCGCCCTCGGACTCACCTGTACATACTATAGGGGCGAGCGGTGACTCGCCACTGAGGGCACGGCTGGCGAGCGGTCTAAGTTGGGCTGCGCACGATCCGTTTCGGCCGCTCCGCCGGAGGAGTCGCATTTTCCCGGTTGCACTCTCTCCGATTCTGCTTTCCGCTTATCTCGTTTTTCCGCTTTTCTCTGGTCGCCGCTGCACCGGGGTGTGAGTCGTTCGCCGCGGGGTGAGCGCAAGAGGTGGTGCGGCGTGTGTCAGGCTGATGGTCTCGTTGTCGAACGCTGAGAAGGGGAAGTCGAGCGTGCCGCGGCTCTCCCCTGGTCCCGGCTGTCCAGGCACGGATGGGCTCGGTGGCTCCGGCCGTCCTCTCTACTCGGCTCCGGCCGTCCTGTCTACCCTCCTCCGGCTGTCCTCTCTACCCTCCTCCGGCCCTGCTGGCTTACCCGGCTCCGGCCGTTCTGTCTACCCTCCTCCGGCCTTCCGGGCTTACCCGGCTCCGGCCGTTCTGTCTACCCACCTCCGACCTTCCTTTCTACCCTCCCCTGGCCGTCCGTGCTTACCCGGCTCCGGCCGTCCTGTCTACCCATCTCCGACCTTCCTTTCTACCCTCCCCTGGCCGTCCGTGCTTACCCGGCTCCGGCCGTCTGTCTACCCTCCTCTGTCTGTGCTGTCAACCCTCCTCCGGCCGTCTGGGCTTACCCGGCTCCGGTTGTCCTGTCTACCCTCCTGCGGCCGTCCGGGCTTACCCGGCCCCGGCCGTCCTGTCTACCCTGCTCCGGTTGTCCTGCCTACCCTCCTCCGGCCTTCCGGGCTTACCCGGCTCCGGCCGTCCTGTCTACCCATCTCCGACCCTCCTTTCTACCCTCCCCTGGCCGTCCGTGCTTACTCGGCTCTGGCCGTGCGGTCTACCCGGCTGCGGCCGTCTGTCTACCCTCCTCTGTCTGTGCTGTCTAGCCTCCTCCGGCCGTACGGGCTTAACCGGCTCCGGCCGTCTGTCTACCCTCCTCCGGCCGTCCAGGCTTACCCGGCTCCGGCCGTCCTGTCTACCCCGCTCCGGTTGTCCTGCCTACCCTCCTCCGGCCGTCCGGGCTTACCCGGCTCCGGCCGTGCTGTCTACCCTCCTCCCGCCGTCCGGGCTTACCCGGCTCCGGTTGTCCTGCCTACCCTCCTCCGGCCGTCCGGGCTCACCCGGCTCCGGCAGTCCTGTCTACCCTCCACCGGCCGTCCGGGCTTACCCTCCGACGGCCGTCTTGTCTACTCTCGAGGACTCTTGCACTCTCCCCCGGTTCTTTTTTCCGCTTTCTCGTTTTTCCGCTTTTCTCTGGTCGCCGCTGCACCGGGGTGTGAGTCGTTCGCCGCGGGGTGAGCGCAAGAGGTGGTGCGGTGTTTGTCAGGCTGATGGTCTCGGAGTCGAACGCTGTGAAAAGGGGAAGTCGAGCGTGCCGCGGCTTTCCCCTGGTCCCGGCTGGCCAGGCACGGATGGGCTCGGTGTCGCGGAGCGGTGGGTGATGCTTAGCGAGGCTCGTCTCGGCAGGCGCGTCTGAGGGGCTTCTCGGCAGGGCCGGCTCTGCCGGTGTGCCAGCCGGTGTTGCACCCCTCTCCCCGGACGCTGCCTGGTCGTTCGTACCGCTCCCGCCGTTCTCCCCACGGGGTTGGGCGGTGGAGATGCCGCGTGGTGGCCGTTGCTGTCCCAGGAGAACCGTGGCCGCGGGGGCCTCGGTACCCTTTTATTTGTCCCTGATAGATGAGGTTCGATCGACGTGGCCGCCCGCCGTGGACTTGCTTTCCGCGGCTTGCGGTGGCGGGAAGACCTGGCGGCCGGCAGGGGCCTGGAGGTGGGTAGACCTGACGGCCGGTTCTACCCGGCCGCGGCGCAGGCCCCTGCCGCGGGAGCGTAGCGTTCCCTCCGCACCGTCCTTCCCCCTGGGTGCTGGGGTAAACGTGGCCGCCCGCCGTGGACTTGCTTTCCGCGGCTTGCGCTGGCGGGTAGACCTGGCCGCCCGCTGGTTGCCTAGAGGTGGGTAGACGTGACGGCCGGTTTGCCACGGAGCAGTCCTCCGCCGCGGGAGTGTAGCGTACCCTTCGCGCCGTCCGTTCCCCTGGGTGCCGGGGTAGACCTGGCAGCCCGCCGTGGACTTCGTTTCTGCGGCTTCCGCAGGCGGGTAGACCTGGCAGCCCGCCGTGGACTTAGTCTCTGCGGCTTCCGCAGGCGGCTAGACCTGGCAGCCCGCCGTGGACTTAGTCTCTGCGGCTTCCGCAGGCGGGTAGACCTGGCAGCCCGCCGTGGACTTAGTCTCTGCGGCTTCCGCAGGCGGGTAGACCTGGCAGCCCGCCGTGGACTTAGTCTCTGCGGCTGGCGCAGGCGGGTAGACCTGGCAGCCCGCCGTGGACTTAGTCTCTGCGGCTGGCGCAGGCGGGTAGACCTGGCAGCCCGCCGTGGACTTAGTCTCTGCGGCTTCCGCAGGCGGGTAGACCTGGCAGCCCGCCGTGGACTTAGTCTCTGCGGCTTCCGCAGGCGGGTAGACCTGGCAGCCCGCCGTGGACTTAGTCTCTGCGGCTTCCGCAGGCGGGTAGACCTGGCAGCCCGCCGTGGACTTAGTCTCTGCGGCTTCCGCAGGCGGGTAGACCTGGCAGCCCGCCGTGGACTTAGTCTCTGCGGCTGGCGCAGGCGGGTAGACCTGGCAGCCCGCCGTGGACTTAGTCTCTGCGGCTTCCGCAGGCGGCTAGACCTGGCAGCCCGCCGTGGACTTAGTCTCTGCGGCTTCCGCAGGCGGGTAGACCTGGCAGCCCGCCGTGGACTTAGTCTCTGCGGCTGGCGCAGGCGGGTAGACCTGGCAGCCCGCCGTGGACTTAGTCTCTGCGGCTTCCGCAGGCGGGTAGACCTGGCAGCCCGCCGTGGACTTAGTCTCTGCGGCTTCCGCAGGCGGGTAGACCTGGCAGCCCGCCGTGGACTTAGTCTCTGCGGCTGGCGCAGGCGGGTAGACCTGGCAGCCCGCCGTGGACTTAGTCTCTGCGGCTTCCGCAGGCGGGTAGACCTGGCAGCCCGCCGTGGATTTAGTCTCTGCGGCTGGCGCAGGCGGGTAGACCTGGCAGCCCGCCGTGGACTTAGTCTCTGCGGCTTCCGCAGGCGGGTAGACCTGGCAGCCCGCCGTGGACTTAGTCTCTGCGGCTTCCGCAGGCGGGTAGACCTGGCAGCCCGCCGTGGACTTAGTCTCTGCGGCTTCCGCAGGCGGGTAGACCTGGCAGCCCGCCGTGGACTTAGTCTCTGCGGCTTCCGCAGGCGGGTAGACCTGGCAGCCCGCCGTGGACTTAGTCTCTGCGGCTTCCGCAGGCGGGTAGACCTGGCAGCCCGCCGTGGACTTAGTCTCTGCGGCTTCCGCAGGCGGGTAGACCTGGCAGCCCGCCGTGGACTTAGTCTCTGCGGCTGGCGCAGGCGGGTAGACCTGGCAGCCCGCCGTGGACTTAGTCTCTGCGGCTTCCGCAGGCGGGTAGACCTGGCAGCCCGCCGTGGACTTAGTCTCTGCGGCTGGCGCAGGCGGGTAGACCTGGCAGCCCGCCGTGGACTTAGTCTCTGCGGCTGGCGCAGGCGGGTAGACCTGGCAGCCCGCCGTGGACTTAGTCTCTGCGGCTTCCGCAGGCGGGTAGACCTGGCAGCCCGCCGTGGACTTAGTCTCTGCGGCTTCCGCAGGCGGGTAGACCTGGCAGCCCGCCGTGGACTTAGTCTCTGCGGCTTCCGCAGGCGGGTAGACCTGGCAGCCCGCCGTGGACTTAGTCTCTGCGGCTTCCGCAGGCGGGTAGACCTGGCAGCCCGCCGTGGACTTAGTCTCTGCTGCGGCTTCCGCAGGCGGGTAGACCTGGCAGCCCGCCGTGGACTTAGTCTCTGCGGCTTCCGCAGGCGGGTAGACCTGGCAGCCCGCCGCGTGGACTTAGTCTCTGCGGCTGGCGCAGGCGGGTAGACCCTGGCAGCCCGCCGTGGACTTAGTCTCTGCGGCTTCCGCAGGCGGGTAGACCTGGCAGCCCGCCGTGGACTTAGTCTCTGCGGCTTCCGCAGGCGGGTAGACCTGGCAGCCCGCCGTGGACTTAGTCTCTGCGGCTGGCGCAGGCGGGTAGACCTGGCAGCCCGCCGTGGACTTAGTCTCTGCGGCTGGTGCAGGCGGGTAGACCTGGCAGCCCGCCGTGGACTTAGTCCTCTGCGGCTGGTGCAGGCGGGTAGACCTGGCAGCCCGCCGTGGACTTAGTCTCTGCGGCTTCCGCAGGCGGGTAGACCTGGCAGCCCGCCGTGGACTTAGTCTATGCGGCTGGCGCAGGCGGGTAGACCTGGCAGCCCGCCGTGGACTTAGTCTCTGCGGCTGGCGCAGGCGGGTAGACCTGGCAGCCCGCCGTGGACTTAGTCTCTGCGGCTGGCGCAGGCGGGTAGACCTGGCAGCCCGCCGTGGACTTAGTCTCTGCGGCTTCCGCAGGCGGGTAGACCTGGCAGCCCGCCGTGGACTTAGTCCTCTGCGGCTGGTGCAGGCGGGTAGACCTGGCAGCCCGCCGTGGACTTAGTCTCTGCGGCTGGTGCAGGCGGGTAGACCTGGCAGCCCGCCGTGGACTTAGTCTCTGCGGCTTCCGCAGGCGGGTAGACCTGGCAGCCCGCCGTGAACTTAGTCTCTGCGGTTGGCGCAGGCGGGTAGACCTGGCAGCCCGCCGTGGACTTAGTCCTCTGCGGCTTCCGCAGGCGGGTAGACCTGGCAGCCCGCCGTGGACTTAGTCTCTGCGGCTTCCGCAGGCGGGTAGACCTGGCAGCCCGCCGTGGACTTAGTCTCTGCGGCTTCCGCAGGCGGCTAGACCTGGCAGCCCGCCGTGGACTTAGTCTCTGCGGCTGGCGCAGGCGGCTAGACCTGGCAGCCCGCCGTGGACTTAGTCTCTGCGGCTTCCGCAGGGCGGCTAGACCTGGCAGCCCGCCGTGGACTTAGTCTCTGCGGCTTGCTCTAACGGGTAGACCTGGCAGCCCGCCGTGGACTTAGTCTCTGCGGCTTGCTCTAACGGGTAGACCTGGCAGCCCGCCGTGGACTTAGTCTCTGCGGCTTCCGCAGGCGGCTAGACCTGGCAGCCCGCCGTGGACTTAGTCTCTGCTGCTTGCGCAGGCGGCTAGACCTGGCAGCCCGCCGTGGACTTAGTCTCTGCGGCTTGCTCTAACGGGTAGACCTGGCAGCCCGCCGTGGACTTAGTCTCTGCTGCTTGCGCAGGGCGGCTAGACCTGGCAGCCCGCCGTGGACTTAGTCTCTGCGGCTTGCTCTAAACGGGTAGACCTGGCAGCCCGCCGTGGACTTAGTCTTGGCTGGCTTGCGCAGGCGGCTAGACCTGGCAGCCCGCCGTGGACTTAGTCTCTGCGGCTTGCGCAGGCGGCTAGACCTGGCAGCCCGTAGTGGACTTAGTCTCTGCGGCTTGCGCAGGCGGCTAGACCTGGCAGCCCGCCGTGGACTTAGTCTCTGCTGCTTGCGCAGGCGGCTAGACCTGGCAGCCCGCCGTGGAC
>JAUNZM010002805.1:0-20005 GCA_033459285.1 Clamator glandarius
TCTAGAATAGTCTGGGGTCTTTTGGAAGGGTTCTGGGGGGCTCTAGAAGGGTCTGGGGGTTTTTAGAAGGGTCCTGGAGGCTTCTAGGAGGGACTGGGGGCTTTTAGAAGGGTCCTGGGGCGCTCTAGGAGAATCTGGTGTCTTTTAGAAGGGTCCTGGGGGGCTCTAGAAGGGTCTGGGGGCTTTCAAAAGGGTCCTGGGGGGCTCTAGAAGGGTCTGGGTGCTTTTAGATGGGTCCTGGCGGGCTCTAGAAGGGTCTGGGGTCTTTTAGAAGGGTCCTGGGGGGATCTAGAAGGGTCTGGGGGCTTTTAGATGGGTCCTGGGGGGCTCTAGAAGGGTCTGGGTGCTTTTTGAAGGGTCCTGGTGACCTCTAGAAGGGTCTGGGGGCTTTTAGATGGGTCCTGGGGGCTTTTATAAGGGTCCGGGGGGGCTCTAGAAGGGTCTGGGGGCTTTTAGAAGGGTCTTTAGTGGCTCTAGAAGGGTCTGGGAGCTTTAGAAGGGTCCTGGGGGGCTCTAGAAGGGTCTGGGTGCCTTTAGAAGCGTCCTGGGGGTCTCTAGAAGGATCTGGGGGCTTTTAGAACGGTCTTGGGGGGCTCTAGAAGGGTCTGGGGGCTTTTAGAAATGTCCTGGGGGCCTCTAGAAGGGTCTCGGCGCTTTTAGAAGCGTAATGGGTGTCTCTAGAAGGATCTGGGGGCTTTTAGAAGGGTCTTGGGGGGCTCTAGAAGGGTCTGGGTGCTTTTAGAAGGGTCCTGGGGGCCTCTAGAAGGGTCTGAGGGCTTTTAGAAGGGTCCTGGGGGGCTCTAGAAGAGTCTGGGGGCTTTTAGAAGGGTCCTGGGGGGTTCTAGAAGGGTCTGGGGGCTTTTAGAAGGGTCCTGGGGGGCTCTAGAAGGGTCTGGGGGCTTTCACAAGGGTCCTGGGGGGCTCTAGAAGGGTCTGCGGGCTTATAGAAGGGTCCTGGGGGGCTCTAGAAGGGTCTGGGGGCTTTTAGAAGGGTCCTGGGGGCCTCTAGAAGGGTCTGGGGGATTTTAGATTGGACCTGGGGGGCTCTAGAATGGTCTGTGGGCTTTGAGAAAGGTCCTGGGGGGCTCTAGAAGGGTCTGGGGGCTTTTTGAAGGGTCCTGGGGGGCTCTAGAAGGATCTCGGTGCTTTTAGAAGGGTGCTGGTGGGCTCTAGAAGGGTCTGGGGGCTTTTAGAAGGGTCCTGGGGGGCTCTAGAAGGGTCTGGGGGCTTTTAGAAGGGTGCTGTGGGGATCTAGAAGGGTCTGGGGGCTTTTAGAAGGGTCCTGGGGGGCTCTAGAATGGTCTGGGGGCTTTTAGAAGGGTCCTGGGGGGCTCTAGAAGGGTCTGTGTGCTTTTAGAAGGGATCTGGTGGCCTCTAGAAGGGTCTAGGGGCTTATAGAAGGGTTCTGGGGGGCTCTAGAAGGGTCTGGGGGCCATTAGATGGGTCCTGGGTGGCCCTAGAAGGGTCTGGGGGCTTTTAGATGGGTCCTGGGGGCTATTAGAAGGGTCCGGGGGGGCTCTAGAAGGGTCTGGGGGCATTTAGAAGGGTCTTTAGTGGCTCTAGAAGGGTCTGGGGGCTTTTAGAAGGGTCCTGGGGGGCTCTAGAAGGGTCTGGGGGCTTTTAGAAGGGTCCTAGGGGGCTCTAAAAGGGTCTGGGGGCTTTTAGAAGGGTCCTGGGGGGCTCTAGAAGGGTCTGGGGGCATTTAGAAGAGTCCTGGGGGCATCTAGAAGGGTCTGGGGGCTTTTAGAAGGTTGCTGGGTGGCTCTAGAAGGGTCTGAGGGCTTTTAGAAGGGTCCTGGGGGCATCTAGAAGTGTCTAGGGGCTTTTAGAAGGGTCCTGGGGGGCTCCAGAAGAGTCTGGGGACTTTTAGAAGGGTCCTGGGAGGCTCTAGAAGGGTCTGGGGGCTTTTTGAAGGGTCCTGGGAACCTCTAGAAGGGTCTGGGGGCTTTTAGATGGGTCCTAGTGGGCTCTAGAAGGGTCTGGGGGCTTTTAGAAGAGTCCTGGGTGGCTCTAGAAGGGTCTGGGGCCTTTTAGAAGGGACTTTAGTGGCTCTAGAATGGTCTGGGGTCTTTTAGAAGGGTCCTGGGGGCCTCTAGAAGGTTCTGGGAACTTTTAGAAGGGTCCTGGGGGCCTCTAGAAGGGTCTGGGGGCTTTTAGAAGGGTCCTGGGGGCCTCTAGAAGGGTCTGGGGGCTTTTAGAAGGGTCCTGGGGGCCTCTAGAAAGGTCTGAGTGCTTTTAGAAGCGTCTTGGGGGCCTCTAGAAGGGTCTGGGGGCTTTTAGAAGGGTCCTGGGGGGCTCTAGAAGGGTCTGGGGTCTTTTAGAAGGGTCCTGGGGGGATCTAGAAGGGTCTGGGGGTTTTTAGAAGGGTCCTGGGGGGCTCTAGAAGGGTCTGGGGGATTTTAGAAGGGTCCTGGGGGGCTCTAGAAGGGTCTGGGTGCTTTTAGAAGGGTGCTGGGGGGCTCTAGAAGGGTCTGGGGGCTTTTGGAAGGGCTCTGGTGGCCTCTAGAAGGGTCTGGGGGCTTATAGAAGGGTCCTGGGTGGCTCTAGAAGGGTCTGGGGGCTTTTAGATAGGACCTGGGGGGCTCTAGAAGGGTCTGGGTGCTTTTTGAATGGTCCTGGTGTCCTCTAGAAGGTCTGGGGGCTTTTAGATGGGTCCTGGGGGCTTTTAGAAGGGTCCGGGGGGGCTCTAGAAGGGTCTGGGAGCTTTAGAAGGGTCCTGGGGGCCTTTAGAAGGGTTTGGGGGCTTTTAGAAGGGTTCTAGGGGGCTCTAGAAGGGTCTGGGTGCTTTTAGAAGCGTCCTGGGGGTCTCTAGAAGGATCTGGGGGCTTATAGAAGGGTCTTTGGGGGCTCTAGAAGTGTCTGGGGGCTTTTAGAAAGGTCCTGGGGGCCTCTAGAAGGGTCTGGGTGCTTTTAGAATCGTAATGGGAGTCTCTAGAAAGATCTGGGGGCTTTTAGAAGGGTCTTGGGGGGCTCTTGAAGGGTCTGGGTGCTTTTAGAAGGGTCCTGGGGGCCTCTAGAAGGGTCTGAGGGCTTTTAGAAGGGTCCTGGGGGGCTCTAGAAGAGTCTGGGGGCTTTTAGAAGGGTCCTGGGGAGTTCTAGAAGGGTCTGGGGGCTTTTAGAAGGGTCCTGGGGGGCTCTAGAAGGGTCTGGGGGCATTCACAAGGGTCCTGGGGGGCTCTAGAAGGGTCTGGGGGCTTATAGAAGGGTCCTGGGTGGCTCTAGAAGGGTCTGGGGGCTTTTAGAAGGGTCCTGGGGGCCTCTAGAAGGGTCTGGGGTCTTTTAGATTGGACCTGGGGGGCTCTAGAAGGGTCTGTGGGCTTTGAGAAAGGTCCTGGGGGGCTCTAGAAGGGTCTGGGGGCTTTTTGAAGGGTGCTGGGGGGCTCTCGAATGATCTGGGGGCTTTTAGAAGGGTGCTGGTTGGCTCTAGAAGGGTCTGGGGGCTTTTAGAAGGGTCCTGGGGGGCTCTAGAAGGGTCTGGGGGCTTTTAGAAGGGTGCTGTCGGGCTCTAGAAGGGTCTGGGGGCTTTTAGAAGGGTCCTGGGGGGCTCTAGAATGGTCTGGGGGCTTTTAGAAGGGTCTTGGGGTGCTCTAGAAGGGTCTGTGGGCTTTTAGAAGGGCTCTGGTGGCCTCTAGAAGGGTCTGGGGGCTTATAGAAGGGTGCTGGGGTGATCTAGAAGGGTCTGGGGGCTTTTAGAAGGGCTCTGGTGGCCTCTAGAAGGGTCTAGGTGCTTATAGAAGGGTTCTGGGGGGCTCTAGAAGGGTCTGGGGGCCTTTAGATGGGTCCTGGGGGGCTCTAGAAGGGTCCGGGGGCTTTTTGAAGGGTCCTGGGGACCTCTAGAGGGGTCTGGGGGCTTTTAGATGGGTCCTGGGGGCTTTTAGAAGGGTCCGGGGGGGCTCTAGAAGGGTCTGGGGGCATTTAGAAGGGTCTTTAGTGGCTCTAGAAGGGTCTGGGGGCTTTTAGAAGGGTCCTGGGTGTCTCTAGAAGGGTCTGGGGGCTTTTAGAAGGGTCCTGGGGGCATCTAGAAGGGTCTGGGGGCTACTAGAAGGTTGCTGGGTGGCTCTAGAAGGGTCTGGGGGCTTTTAGAAGGGTCCTGGGGGCATCTAGAAGGGTCTGGGGTCTTTTAGAAGGGTCCTGGGGGCCTCTACAAGGGTCTGAGGGCTTTCACAAGGGTCCTGGGGGGTTCTAGAAGGGTCTTGGGGCTTTTAGAATGGTCCTGGGGGGCTCTAGAAGAGTCTGGGGGCTTTAAGAATGGTCCTGGGGGGCTCTCGAAGTGTCTGGGGGCTTTCACAAGGGTCCTGGGGGGCTCTAGAAGGGTCTGGGGGCTTTTGGAAGGGTCCTTGGGGGGTCTAGAAGGGTCTGGGGGCTTTTGGAACGGTCCTGGGGGTCTCTACAAGAGTCTGGGGCTTTTAGATGGGTCTGGGGGGCTCTAGAAGGGTCTGGGTGCTTTTAGAAGGGTCTTAAGGGGCTCTAGAATGGTATGGGGGCTTTTTGAAGGGTCCTGGGGGCCTCTAGAAAGGTCTGGGGTCTTTTAGAAAGGTCCTGGGGGGCTCTAGAAGGGTCTGGGGGCTTTGAGAAAGGTCCTGGGGGATTCTAGAAAGGTCTGGGGGCATTTAGAAGGGTCCTGGGGGGCTCTAGAATGGTCTGGTGGCTTTTTGAAGGGTCCTTGGGGGCTCTAGAAGGGTCTGCGGGCTTTTAGATGGGTCCTGGGGGGGTTCTAGAAGGGTCTGGTGGCTTTTAGAAGTGTCCTGGTGGGCTCTAGAAGGGTCTGGGGGCTTTCACAAGGGTCCTGGGCGTCACTAGAAGGGTCTGAGGGCTTTTAAAATGGTCTTGGGGGGCTCTAGAAGGGTCTGGGGTGTTTTAGAAGGGTCCTGGGGCCCTCTAGAAGGGTCTGGTTTTTTTGAGATAGGTCCTGGGTGACTCTAGAAAGGTCTGTGGTCTTTAGAAGTGTCCTGGGAGGCTCTAGAAGGGTCTGGGGGCTTTTAGAAGGGTCCTGGGGGGCTCTAGAAGGATCTGGGGGCTTTTAGAAGGGTCTTGGGGGGCTCTAGAAGGGTCTGGCGGCTTTTAGAAGGGTCCTGGGGGGCTCAAGAAGGGTCTGGGGGCTTTTAGAAGGGTCCTGGGGGGCTCTAGAAGGGTCTGGGGGCTTTTAGAAGGGTCCTGGGGGGCTCTAGAAGGGTCTGGGTGCTTTTGGATCGGTCCTGGGGGGCTCTAGAAGAGTCTGGGGGCTTTTAGATGGGTCCTGGGGGGGTTCTAGAAGGGTCTGGGGGCTTTTAGAAGCGTTCTGGGCGTCTCTAGAAGGATCTGGGGGCTTTTAGAAGGGTCTTGGGGGGCTCTAGAAGGTTCTGGGGTCTATTAGAATGGTCCTGGGGGGCTCTAGAAGTGTCTGGGGGCTTTTAGAATGGTCCTGGGAGGCTCTAGAAGGGTCTGGGGGCTTTTAGAAGGGTCCTGGGATGCTCTAGAAGGGTCTGGGGACTTTTAGAAGGGTCCTGGGAGGCTCTAGAAGGGTCTGGGTGCTTTTAGATGGGACCTGGGGGGCTCTAGAAGGGTCTGTGGGCTTTGAGAAAGGTCCTGGGGGGCTCTAGGAGGGTCTGGGGGCTTTTTGAAGGGTCCAGGGGGGCTCTAGAAGGGTCTGGGGGCTTTTAGATGGGACCTGGGGGGCTCTAGAAGGGTCTGTGGGCTTTGAGAAAGGTCCTGGGGGGCTCTAGAAGGGTCTGGGGGCTTTTTGAAGGGTCCTGGGGGGCTCTAGAAGGATCTGGGTGCTTTTAGAGGGGTCCTCGGGGGCTCTAGAAATGTCTGGGGGCTTTTAGAATGGTCCTGGGAGGCTCTAAAAGGGTCTGGGGTCTTTTAGAAGGGTCCTGGGAGGCTCTAGAAGGGTCTGGGGGCTTTTAGAAGGGTCCTGGGTGGCTCTAGAGGGGTCTGGGGGCTTTTAGAAGGGTCCTGGGGGGCTCTAGAAGGGTCTGGGGGCTTTCAGAAGGGTCCTGGGCGTCACTAGAAGGGTCTGAGGGCTTTTAGAATGGTCCTGGGGGGCTCTAGAAGGGTCTGGGCTCTTTTAGAAGGGTCCTGGGACCTCTAGAAGGGTCTGGGGGCTTTGAGAAAGGTCCTGGGGGAATCTAGAAAGGTCTTGGGGCTTTTAGAAGGGTCCTGGGGGGCTCTAGAAGGATCTGGGGGCTTTTAGAATTTTCCTGGGGGCATCTAGAAGGGTCTGGGGGCTTTTTGAAGAGTCCTGGGGGCCTCTAGAAGGGTCTGGGGACATTCAGAAGGGTCCTAGGGGGATCTAGAATGGTCTGGGGGCTTTTAGAAGGGTCCTGGGGGGCTCTAGAAATATCTGGGGGCTTTCAGAAGGGTCTTGGGGGGCTCTAGAAGGGTCTGGTGGCTTTTAGAAGGGTCCTGGGGGGCTCTAGAAGGATCTGGGTGCTTTTAGAAGGGTGCTGGGTGGCTCTAGAAGGGTCTGGGGGCTTTTAGAAGGGTCCTGGGGGGCTCTAGAAGGGTCTGGGGGCTTTTAGAAGGGCCCTGGTGGCCTCTAGAAGGGTCTGGGGGCTTTTAGAAGGGTGCTGGGGGGCTCTAGAAGGGTCTGGGGACTTTTAGAAGGGTCCTGGGGGGCTCTACAAGGGTCTGGGTGCTTTCAGAATGGTCCTGGGGGGCTCTAGAAGGGTCTGTGGGCTTTTAGAATTGTCCTGGGAGGCTCTAGAAGGGTCTGGGGGCTTTTAGAAGTGTCCTGGGAGGCTCTAGAAGGGTCTGGGGGCTTTTAGAAGGGTCCTGGGAGGCTCTAGAAGGATCTGGGGGCTTTTAGAAGGGTCTTGGGGGGCTCTAGAAGGGTCTGGCGGCTTTTAGAAGGGTCCTGGGGGGCTCAAGAAGGGTCTGGGGGCTTTTAGAAGGGTCCTGGGGGGCTCTAGAAGGGTCTGGGGGCTTTTAGAAGGGTCCTGGGGGGCTCTAGAAGGGTCTGGGGGCTTTTAGAAGGGTCCTGGGATGCTCTAGAAGGGTCTGGGGACTTTTAGAAGGGTCCTGGGAGGCTCTAGAAGGGTCTGGGTGCTTTTAGATGGGACCTGGGGGGCTCTAGAAGGGTCTGTGGGCTTTGAGAATGGTCCTGGGGGGCTCTAGGAGGGTCTGGGGGCTTTTAGATGGGACCTGGGGGGCTCTAGAAGGGTCTGTGGGCTTTGAGAAAGGTCCTGGGGGGCTCTAGAAGGGTCTGGGGGCTTTTTGAAGGGTCCTGGGGGGCTCTAGAAGGATCTGGGTGCTTTTAGAGGGGTCCTCGGGGGCTCTAGAAATGTCTGGGGGCTTTTAGAATGGTCCTGGGAGGCTCTAAAAGGGTCTGGGGTCTTTTAGAAGGGTCCTGGGAGGCTCTAGAAGGGTCTGGGGGCTTTTAGAATGGTCCTGGGGGGCTCTAGAAGGGTCTGGGTGCTTTTAGAAGGGTCCTGGGTGGCTCTAGAGGGGTCTGGGGGCTTTTAGAAGGGTCCTGGGGGGCTCTAGAAGGGTCTGGGGGCTTTCAGAAGGGTCCTGGGCGTCACTAGAAGGGTCTGAGGGCTTTTAGAATGGTCCTGGGGGGCTCTAGAAGGGTCTGGGCTCTTTTAGAAGGGTCCTGGGACCTCTAGAAGGGTCTGGGGGCTTTGAGAAAGGTCCTGGGGGAATCTAGAAAGGTCTTGGGGCTTTTAGAAGGGTCCTGGGGGGCTCTAGAAGGATCTGGGGGCTTTTAGAATTTTCCTGGGGGCATCTAGAAGGGTCTGGGGGCTTTTTGAAGAGTCCTGGGGGCCTCTAGAAGGGTCTGGGGACATTCAGAAGGGTCCTAGGGGGATCTAGAATGGTCTGGGGGCTTTTAGAAGGGTCCTGGGGGGCTCTAGAAATATCTGGGGGCTTTCAGAAGGGTCTTGGGGGGCTCTAGAAGGGTCTGGTGGCTTTTAGAAGGGTCCTGGGGGGCTCTAGAAGGATCTGGGTGCTTTTAGAAGGGTGCTGGGTGGCTCTAGAAGGGTCTGGGGGCTTTTAGAAGGGTCCTGGGGGGCTCTAGAAGGGTCTGGGGGCTTTTAGAAGGGCCCTGGTGGCCTCTAGAAGGGTCTGGGGGCTTTTAGAAGGGTGCTGGGGGGCTCTAGAAGGGTCTGGGGACTTTTAGAAGGGTCCTGGGGGGCTCTACAAGGGTCTGGGTGCTTTCAGAATGGTCCTGGGGGGCTCTAGAAGGGTCTGGGGGCTTTTAGAAGGGTCCTGGGGGGCTCTAGAAGTGTCTGGTGGCTTTTAGAATTGTCCTGGGAGGCTCTAGAAGGGTCTGGGGGCTTTTAGAAGGGTCCTGGGAGGCTCTAGAAGGGTCTGGGGGCTTTTAGAAGGGTCCTGGGGGGCTCTGGAAGGGTCTGGGTGCTTTTAGAATTGTCCTGGGGGCCTCTAGAATGGTCTGGGTGCTTTCAGAAGGGTCCTGGGCGTCACTAGAAGGGTCTGAGGGCTTTTAGAATGGTTCTGGGGGGTTCTAGAAGAGTCTGGGGTCTTTTAGAAGGGTCCTGGGGGGCTCTAGAAGGGTCTGGGGGCTTTTAGAAAGGTCCTGGGGGGCTCTAGAAGTGTCTGGTGGCTTTTAGAATTGTCCTGGGAGGCTCTAGAAGGGTCTGGGGGCTTTTAGAAGGGTCCTGGGAGGCTCTAGAAGGGTCTGGGGGCTTTTAGAAGGGTCCTGGGGGGCTCTAGAAGGGTCTGGGGGCTTTTAGAAGGGTCCTGGGGACATCTAGAAGGGTCTGGGTTCTTTGAGAAAGGTCCTGGGGGACTCTAGAAAGGTCTGGGGGCTTTTAGAAGGGTCCTGGGGGCCTCTAGAAGGGTCTGGGTGCTTTTAGAAGGGTCCTGGGGGGCTCTAGAAGGATCTGGGGGCTTTTAGAAGGGTCTTGGGGTCTCTAGAAGGGTCTGGGGTCTTTTAGAAGGGTCCTGGGGGCCTCTAGAATTGTCTGGGGGCTTTTAGAAGGGTCCTGGGGAGCTCTAGAAGTGTCTGGTGGCTTTTAGAATTGTCCTGGGGGGCTCTAGATGTGTCTGGGGGCTTTTAGAATGGTCCTGGGAGGCTCTAGAAGGGTCTGGGGGCTTTTAGAAGGGTCCTGGGAGGCTCTAGAAGGGGCTGGGGGCTTTTAGATGGGTTCTGGGAGGCTCTAGAAGGGTCTGGGTGGTTTTAGATGGGACCTGGGGGGCTCTAGAAGGGTCTGTGGGCTTTGAGAAAGGTCCTGGGGGGCTCTAGAAGGGTCTGGGGGCTTTTTGAAGGGTCCTGGGGGGCTCTACAAGGGTCTGGGTGCTTTCACAAGGGTCCTGGGGGCCTCTAGAATGGTCTGGGGGATTTTAGAAGGGTCCTGGGGGACTCTAGAAGGGTCTGGGGGCTTTTAGAAGGGTCCTGGGGGCCTCTGGAAGGGTCTGGGTGCTTTTAGATGGGACCTGGGGGGCTCTAGAAGGGTCTGTGGGCTTTTAGAAAGGTCCTGGGGGGCTCTAGAAGGGTCTGGGGGCTTTTTGAAGGGTCCTGGGGGGCTCTAGAAGGATCTGGGGGCTTTTAGAAGGGTACTGGGGGGCTCTAGAAGTGTCTGGGGGCTTTTAGAATGGTCCTGGGACGCTATAAAATTGTCTGGGGGCTTTTAGAAGGGTCCTGGGAGGCTCTAGAAGGGTCTGGGTGCTTTTAGAAGGGTCCTGGGGGGCTCTAGAAGGGTCTGGGGGCTTTTTGAAGCGTCCTGGGAGGCTCTAGAAGGATCTGGGGGCTTTTAGAAGGTTCGTAGGTGCATCTAGAAGGGTCTGGGGGCTTTTAGAAAGCTCCTGGGGGACTCTAGAAAGGTCTGGGGGCTTTTCGAAGGGTCCTGGGAGGCTCTAGAAGGATCTGGGGGCTTTTAGAAGGCTCGTGGGGGCATCTAGAAGGGTCTGGGGGCTTTTTGAAGAGTCCTGGGGGGCTCTAGAAGGGTCTGGGGTCTTTTAGAAGGGTCCTGGGGGGCTCTAGAAGGGTCTGGGGGCTTTTAGAAGGGTCTTGGGGGGCTCTAGAAGGATATGGGGGCTTTTAGAAGGGTCCTGGGGGGCTCCAGAATGGTCTGGGGACTTTTAGATGGGTCCTGGGTGGCTCTAGAGGGTCTGGGGGCTTTCAGAAGGGTCCTGGATGGCTCTAGAAGGGTCTGGGGGCTTTTAGAAGGGTCCTGGGGGGCTCTAAATGGTCTGGGGGCTTTTAGAAGGGTCCTGGTGGGCTCTAGAAGGGTCTGGTGGCCTTTAGAAGGGTCCTGCGGTGCTCTAGAGGGGTCTGGGTGCTTTTAGAATTGACCTGGGGACATCTCGAAGGGTCTGGGGGCTTTTAGAAGATTCCTGGGGGCCTGTAGAAGGGTCTGGGGACATTCAGAAGGGTCCTAGGGGGCTCTAGAAGGGTCTAGGTGCTTTTAGAAGGGTCCTGGGTGCCTCTTGAAGGGTCTGGGGGCTTTTAGAAGGGTCCTGGGGGGCTCTAGAAGGGTCTGGGGGCCTTCAGAAGGGTCCTGGAGGGCTCTAGAAGGGTCTGGGGGCTTTTAGAAGGGTCCTGGGAGGCTCTAAAAGGGTCTGGGGGCTTTCAGAAGGGTCCTGGGTGGCTCTAGAAGGGTCTGGGGGCTTTTAGAAGGGTCCTGGGGGGCTCTAGAAGGGTCTGGGGGCTTTTTGAAGGGTCCTGGGGGGCTCTAGAAGGGTCTGGGGGCTTTTAGAAGGGCCCTGGTGGCATCTAGAAGGGTCTGGGGGCTTTTAGAAGGGTGCTGGGGGGCTCTAGAAGGTCTGGGGGCTTTTAGAAGGGTCTTGGAGGATTCTAGGAGGGTCTGGGGTCTTTTAGAAGGGTCCTGGGGGGCTCTTGAAGGGTCTAGGGGCTTTGAGAAAGGTCCTGGGGGACTCTAGAAAGGTCCCGGGCTTTTAGAAGGGTCCTGGGATGTTCTAGAAGGGTCTGGGGGCCTCTAGAAGGGTCTGGGGGCTTTTAGAAGGTTCATGGGTGGCTCTAGAGGGGTCTGGGTGCTTTTAGAAGGGTCCTGGGGAGCTCTAGAAGAGTCTGGGTGCTTTTAGAAGGGTCCTGGGGGGCTCTAGAAAGATATGGGGTCTTTTAGATGAGACCTGGGGGGCTCTAGAAGGGTCTGTGCGCTTTGATAAAGGTCCTGGGGGGCTCTAGAAGGATATGGGAGCTTTTAGAAGGGTACTGGGTGGCCATAGAAAAGTCTGGGAGCTTTTAGAAGGGTCCTGGGGGGCTCAAGAAGGGTCTGGGGGCTTTCAGAAGGGACATGTGGGGCTCTAGAAGGGTCTGGGGGCTTTTAGAAGGGTCCTGGGGAGCTCTAGAAGGGTCTGGGGGCTTTTAGAAGGGTCCTGGGGGGCTCTAGAAGGGTCTGGGTGCTTTCAGAAGGGTCCTGGGGGGCTCTAGAAGGATCTGGGGGCTTTTAGAAGGGTCCTGGGGGGCTCTAGAAGTGTCTGGGGGCTTTTGAATGGTCCTGGGGGGCTCTAGAAGGGTCTGGTGGCTTTTAGAAGGGTCCTGGGGGGCTCTAGAAGGGTCTGGGGGCTTTTAGAAGGGTCCTGGGGGGTTTCGAGAAGGGTCTGGGGGCTTTTAGAAGGGTCCTGGGAGGCTCTAGAAGGATCTGGGGGCTTTTAGAAGGGTCTTGGGGGGCTCTAGAAGGGTCTGGGGGCTTTTAGAAGGGTCCTGGGGGGCTCTAGAAGTTTCTGGGGGCTTTTAGAATGGTCCTGGGAGGCTCTAGAAGGGTCTGGGGGCTTTTAGAAGGGTCCTGGGAGGCTCTAGAAGGGTCTGGGGGCTTTTAGAAGGGTCCTGGGGGGCTCAAGAAGGGTCTGGGTGCTTTTAGATGGGACCTGGGGGGCTCTAGAAGGGTCTGTGGGCTTTGAGAAAGGTCCTGGGGGGCTCTAGGAGGGTCTGGGGGCTTTTTGAAGGGTTCTGGGGGGCTCTAGAAGGGTCTGGGGGCTTTCACAAGGGTCCTGGGGGGCTCTAGAATGGTCTGGGGGCTTTTAGAAGTGTCCTGGTGGGCTCTAGAAGGGTCTGGGGGCTTTTAGAAGCGTCCTGGGGGCCTCTAGAAGGGTCTGGGTGCTTTTAGATGGGACCTGGGGGGCTCTAGAAGGGTCTGTGGGCTTTGAGAAAGGTCCTGGGGGGCTCTACAAGGGTCTGGGTGCTTTCAGAAGGGTCCTGGGGGGCTCTAGAAGGGTCTGGGGGCTTTTAGAAGGGTCCTGGGGGGCTCTAGAAGTGTCTGGGGGATTTTAGAATGGTCCTGGGAGGCTCTAGAAGGGTCTGGGTGCTTTTAGAAGGGTCCTGGGAGGCTCTAGAAGGGTCTGGGGGCTTTTAGAAGGGTGCTGGGGGGCTCTAGAAGGGTCTGGGGTCTTTTAGAAGGGTCCTGGGGACCTCTAGCAGGGTCTGGGTTCTTTGAGAAAGGTCCTGGGGGACTCTAGAAAGGTCTGGGGGCTTTTAGAAGGGTCCTGAGAGGCTCTAGAAGGGTCTGGGGGCTTTTAGAATAGTCCTGGGCGGCTCTAGAATGATCTGGGGGCTTTTAGAAGGGTCTTGTGGGGCTCTAGAAGGGTCTGGGGTCTTTTAGAAGGGTCCTGGGTCCTCTAGAAGGGTCTGAGGGCTTTCACAAGGGTCCTGGGGGGCTCTAGAAGGGTCTGGGGGCTTTTAGAAGGGTCCTGGGGGGCTCTAGAAGGGTGTGGGGGCTTTTAGAAGGGTGCTGGGGGGGTTCTAGAAGGGTCTGGGAGCTTTTAGAAGCGTCCTGGGCGTCTCTAGAAGGATCTGGAGGCTTTTAGAAGGGTCTTGGGGGGCTCTAGAAGGGTCTGGGGTTTTTTAGAAGGGTCCTGTAGGGCTCTAGAAGTGTCTGGGGGCTTTTAGAATGGTCCTGGGAGGCTCTAGAAGGGTCTGGGGGATTTTAGAAGGGTCCTGGGGGGCTCTAGAAGGGTCTCGGGACTTTTAGAAGGGTCCTGGGAGGCTCTAGAAGGGTCTGGGTGCTTTTAGATGGGACCTGGGGGGCTCTAGAAGGGTCTGTGGGCTTTGAGAAAGGTCCTGGGGGGCTCTACAAGGGTCTGGGTGCTTTCAGAAGGGTCCTGGGGGGCTCTAGAAGGGTCTGGGGGCTTTTAGAAGGGTCCTGGGTGGCTCTAGAAGTGTCTGGGGGCTTTTAGAATGGTCCTGGGAGGCTCTAGAATGGTCTGGGGGCTTTTAGAATGGTCCTGGGGGTCTCTAGAAGGGTCTGGGGGCTTTTAGAAGGGTGCTGGGGGGCTCTAGAAGGGTCTGGGTTCTTTTAGAAGGGTCCTGGGGACCTCTAGAAGGGTCTGGGTTCTTTGAGAAAGGTCCTGGGGGACTCTAGAAAGGTCTGGGGGCTTTTAGAAGGGTCCTGAGAGGCTCTAGAAGGGTCTGGGGGCTTTTAGAAGGGTCCTGGGCGGCTCTAGAATGATCTGGGGGCTTTTAGAAGGGTCTTGTGGGGCTCTAGAAGGGTCTGGGGGATTTTAGAAGGGACCTGGGGGCCTCTAGAAGGGTCTGAGGGCTTTCACAAGGGTCCTGGGGGGCTCTAGAAGGGTCTGGGGGCTTTTAGAATGGTCCTGGGGGGCTCTAGAAGGGTGTGGGGGCTTTTAGATGGGTCCTGGGGGGGTTCTAGAAGGGTCTGGGGGCTTTTAGAAGCGTCCTGGGCGTCTTAGAAGGATCTGGGGGCTTTTAGAAGGGTCTTGGGGGGCTCTAGAAGGGTCTGGGGTCTATTAGAAGGGTCCTGTAGGGCTCTAGAATTGTCTGGGGTCTTTTAGAAGGGTCCTGGGAGGCTCTAGAAGGGTCTGGGGGATTTTAGAAGGGTCCTGGGGGGGCTCTAGAAGGGTCTGGGTTCTTTCAGAAGGGTCCTGGGAGGCTCTAGAAGGGTCTGGGTGCTTTTAGATGGGACCTGGGGGGCTCTAGAAGGGTCTGTGGGCTTTGAGAAAGGTCCTGGGGGGCTCTAGAAGGGTCTGGGGGCTTTTTGAAAGGTCCTGGGGTGCTCTAGAAGGGTCTGGGAGCTTTCACAAGGGTCCTGGGGAGCTCTAGAATGGTCTGGGGGCTTTTAGAAGGTACCTGGGGGGCTCTAGAAGGATCTGGGGGCTTTTAGAAGGGTCTTGGGGGGCTCTAGAAGGGTCTGGGGTCTTTTAGAAGGGTCCTGGGGGGCTCTAGAAGGGTCTGGGGGCTTTTAGAATGGTCCTGGGAGGCTCTAGAAGGGTCTGGGGGCTTTTAGAAGGGTCCTGGGAGGCTCTAGAAGGGTCTGGGGGCTTTTAGAAGGGTCCTGGGAGGCTCTAGAAGGGTCTGGGTGCTTTTAGAAGGGTCCTGGGGGGCTCTAGAAGGGTCTGGGGGCTTTTTGAAGTGTCCTGGGAGGCTCTAGAAGGGTCTGGGGGCTTTTAGAAGGGTCCTGGGAGGCTCTAGAAGGGTCTGGGTGCTTTTAGAAGGGTCCTGGGGGGCTCTAGAAGGGTCTGGGGGCACTCCGGGTGTGCTCAGCCCTGCGAATTCCCCAAATGTCCAAAATTGAAATTTTTGCTCTAGAAGACCCCAGACCCTTCTAGAGCCCCCCAGGATCCTTCTAAAAGCACCCAGACACGTCTAGAGCCCCCAGGAACATTCTAAAATCCCCCAGACCCTTTTAGAGCCCCCCAGGACCCTTCTAAAAGCCCCCAGACCCTTCTAGAGCCCACCAGGACACTTCTAAAAGACCCCAGACCATTCTAGAGCCCCCCAGGACCCTTCTAAAAGCCCCCAGACCCTTCTAGAGGCCCCCAGGACCCTTCTAAAAGCCACCAGACCCTTCTAGAGTCCCCAGGAACATTCTAAAATCCCCCAGAACCTTTTAGAGACCCCACGGTGCTTCTCAAAGCCCCCGGACTTTCTAGAGCCTCCCAAAACCTTACAAAGGCCCCCAAAATTTTATAAAGACCCCCAGACCCTACTAAACCCTCTTAGGACCCTTCTACAATACCCTAGACCCTTCTAGAGCCACCGAGGACCCTTCTAAAAGGCCCCAGACCCTTCCGGAGCACCTTAGGAACCTTTTTAGAGTCCCTAGACCCTCCTAGATCCTTCAAGGACTCTTCTAAAATCTCCCAGACACTTGTAGGGGTTAGAGTTAGAGTTAGAGGTAGGGTTAGAGTTAGGGTTAGGGTTAGGGTTAGGGTTAGGGTTAGGGTTAGGGTTAGGGTTAGGGTTAGGGTTAGAGTTAGGGTTAGGGTTAGGGTTAGGGTTAGGGTTAGAGTTAGGGTTAGGGTTAGGGTTAGGGTTAGGGTTAGGGTTAGGGTTAGGGTTAGGGTTAGAGTTAGGGTTAGGGTTAGGGTTAGGGTTAGAGTTAGGGTTAGGGTTAGAGTTAGGGTTAGGGTTAGGGTTAGGGTTAGGGTTAGGGTTAGAGTTAGGGTTAGGGTTAGAGTTAGGGTTAGGGTTAGGGTTAGGGTTAGGGTTAGGGTTAGGGTTAGGGTTAGGGTTAGGGTTAGAGTTAGGGTTAGGGTTAGAGTTAGGGTTAGGGTTAGGGTTAGGGTTAGGGTTAGGGTTAGAGTTAGGGTTAGGGTTAGGGTTAGGGTTAGGGTTAGGGTTAGGGTTAGAGTTAGGGTTAGGGTTAGGGTTAGGGTTAGGGTTAGATTTAGTGTTAGGGTTATGGTTAGGGTTAGGGTTAGAGTTAGGTTTAGGGTTAGGGTTAGGGTTAGGGTTAGGGTTAGGGTTAGGGTTAGGGTTAGTGTTAGGGTTAGGGTTAGGGTTACAGTTAGAGTTAGGGTTAGGGTTAGGGTAAGGGTTAGGGTTAGGGTCCCTTCTGGAGCCCCCCAGGACCCTTCTAAAAGCCCCCAGACCCTTCTAGAGGCCCCCAGGACTCTTCAAAAAGCCCCCAGACCCTTCTACATGCCCTCAGGAACCTTCTAAAAGCCCCCAGACCCTTCTAGCGCACTCCAGGACCCTTCTAAAAGCCCCCAGACCCTTCTAGAGGCCCCCAGGACCCTTCTGAAAGCCCCCAGACCATTTTGGAGCCCCCCAGGACCCTTCTGAAAGCCCCCAGACCCTTCTAGAGTCACCCAGGACCATTCTGAAAGCCCCCAGACCCTTCTAGAGGTCGCCAGGACCCTTCTAAATGCCCCCAGACCCTTCTAGAGCCCCCCAGGTCCATTTTAAAAGACCCAGACCCTTCTAGAGCCCCCCAGGACCCTTCTGAAAGTCCCCAGACCCTTCTAGAGGCCCCCAGGACCCTTCTAAAAGCCCCCAGACCATTCTAGAGGTCCCCAGGACCATTCTAAAAACCCCCAGACCCTTCTAGAGCCCCCCAGGACCCATCTAAAAGCCCCCAGACCCTTCTAGAGGCCCCCAGGATCCTTCAAAAAGACCCCAGACCCTTCTAGAGCCCCCCAGGAACCTTCTAAAAGTCCCCAGACCCTTCTGGAGCCCCCCAGAACCATTCTAACAGCACCCAGACCTTTCTAGAGCCCCCCAGGACCCTTCTAAAACACCCAGACCCTTTTAGAGGACCCCAGGGCTCTTCAAAAAGCACCCAGACCCTTCTAGATGCCCCCAGGAACCTTCTAAAAGCCCCCAGACCCTTCTAGAGCCCCCCAGGACGCTTCTAAAAGCCCCCAGACCCCTCTAGAGCCCCCCAGGACCCTTCTAAAAGCCTCCAGACCCTTCTAGAGCCCCCCAGGACCCTTCTAAAAGCCCCCAGACCCTTCTAGAGCCTCCCAGGACCCTTCTAAAAGCCCCCAGACCTTTCTAGAGTCCCCCAGGACCCTTCAAAAAGCCCCCAGACCCTTCTAGAGCCCCCCAGGACCCTTCTATAAGCCCCCAGACCCTTCTAGAGCCCACCAGGACCCTTCTGAAAGCCCCCAGACCCTTCTAGACGTCCAGAGGACCCTTCTAAAAGCCCCCAGACCCTTCTAGAGCCCACCAGGTCCACTCTGAAAGCCCCCAGACCCTTCTAGACGTCCAGAGGACCCTTCTAAAAGCCCCCAGACCCTTCTAGAGCCCACCAGGTCCATTCTAAAAGGCCCCAGACCCTTCTAGAGGTCCCCAGGACCCTTCTGAAAGCACCCAGAACCTTCTAGAGCTCCCCAGGACCCTTCTAAAATCCCCTAGACCCTTCTAGAGCCCCCCAGGACCCTTCAGAAAGCCTCCAGACCCTTCTAGAGGCCCCCAGGATCCATCTAATAGCCCCCAGACCCTTCTAGAGGCCCCCAGGACCCTTCTAAAAGCCCCCAGATCCTTCTAGAGCCCCCCAGGACCCTTCTAAAAGCACCCAGACCCTTCTAGAGGCCCCCAGGACTCTTCAAAAAGCCCCCAGACCCTTCTAGATGCCCCCAGGAACCTTCTAAAAGCCCCCAGACCCTTCTAGAGCCTCCCAGGACCCTTCTAAAAGCCCCCAGAACCTTCTAGAGCCTCCCAGGACCCTTCTAAAAGCCCCCAGAACCTTCTAGAGCCTCCCAGGACCCTTCTAAAAGCACCCAGAACCTTCTAGAGCCTCCCAGGACCCTTCTAAACCCCCCCAGACCTTTCTAGATTCCCCCAGGACCTTTCTCAAAGACCCCAGACCCTTCTAGAGGTCCCCAGGACCCTTCTAAAAGACCCCAGAAACTTCTAGATACACCCAGGACCCTTCTAAAAGCCCTCAGACCCTTGTAGTGACGCCCAGGACCCTTCTGAAAGCCCCCAGACCCTTCTAGAGCCCCTCAGGACCCTTCTAAAAGCCCCCAGACCCCTCTAGAGCCACCCAGGACCCTTCTAAAAGAACCCAGACCCTTCTAGAGCCCCCAGGACCCTTCTAAAAGCCCCCAGACCCTTCTAGAGCCTCCCAGGACCCTTCTAAAAGCCCCCAGAACCTTCTAGAGCCTCCCAGGACCATTCTAAAAGCCCCCAGACACTTCTAGAGCCCCCCAGGACACTTCTAAAAGCTCCCAGACCCTTCTAGAGCCCCCCAGGACCCTTCTGAAAGCACCCAGACCCTTCTATGGCCACCCAGCACCCTTCTAAAAGCCCCCAGATCCTTCTAGAGCCCCCCAGGACCTTTCTCAAAGCCCACAGACCCTTCTAGAGGTCCCCAGGTCTCATGTAAAAGCCCCCAGACCCTTCTAGAGGCCCCCAGGACCCTTCTAAAAGCCCCCAGACCCTTCTAGAGCCCCCCAGGACCCTTGTGAAAGCCCCCAGACCCTTCTAGAGCCCCCCAGGACCCTTCTAAAAGCCCCTAGACTCTTCTAGAGCCCCCCAGGACCCTTCTAAAAGCCCCCAGACCCCTCTAGAGCCACCCATGACCCTTCTAAAAGCCCCCAGACCCTTCTAGAGCCCCCCAGGACCCTTCTGACAGCCCACAGACCCTTCTAGAAGCCCCCAGACACTTCTAGAGCCTCCCAGGACCCTTCTAAAAGCCCGAGACCTTTCTAGAGTCCCCCAGAACCTTTCTCAAAGCCCCCAGACCCTTCTAGAGCCCCCCAGGACCCTTCTAAAAGCCTCCAGACCCTCCTAGAAGCCTCCAGGACCCTTCAAAAAGCCCCCAGACCCTTCTAGAGCGCACCAGGACCCTTCTAAAAGACCCCAGACCCTTCTAGAGCCCCCCAGGACCATTCTAAAAGCACCTAGACCATTCTAGAGCCCCCAGGACCCTTCTAAAAGCCCCCAGACCCTTCTAGAGGCCCCCAGGGCTCTTCAAAAAGCACCCAGACCCTTCTAGATGCCCCCAGGAACCTTCTAAAAGCCCCCAGACCCTTCTAGATGCCCCCAGGGCTCTTCAAAAAGCACCCAGACCCTTCTAGATGCCCCCAGGACCCTTCTAAAAGCCCCCAGACCCCTCTAGAGCCACCCAGGACCCTTCTAAAAGCACCCAGACCCTTCTAGAGCCCCCCAGGACCCTTCTAAAAGCCCCCAGACCCTTCTAGAGCCTACCAGGACCCTTCTAAAAGCCCCCAGACCTTTCTAGAGTCCCCCAGGACCCTTCAAAAAGCCCCAGACCCTTCTAGAGCCCCCCACGACCCTTCTAATAGCCCCCAGACCATTCTAGAGCCCCCCAGGACCTTCTAAAAGCCACCAGACCCTTCTAGAGCCCACCTGGACCCTTCTAAAAGCACCCAGACTCTTCTAGGCCCCCCCAGGACCCTTCTAAAAGCCCCCAGACCCTTCTAGAGCACCCCAGGACCCTTCTAAAAGCCCCCAGACCCTTCTAGAGCACCCCAGGATGCTTCTAAAAGCCCCCAGACCCTTCTAGAGGCCCCCAGGACTCTTCAAAAAGCCCCCAGACCCTTCTAGAGGCCCCCAGGAACCATCTAAAAGCCCCCAGATCCTTCTAGAGACCCCCAGGTCGCTTCTAAAGGCACCCAGACCCTTCTAAAGCCCCCTAGGACCCTTCTAAAAGGCCCCAGACCCTTCTAGAGGCCCCCAGGACCCTTCTAAAAGCCCCCAGACCCTTCTAGAGCCCACCAGGTCCATTCTAAAAGCCCCCAGACCCTTCTAGAGTTCCCCAGGACCCTTCTGAAAGCCCCCAGATACTTCTAGAGCCCCCCAGGACCCTTCTAAAAGCACCCAGACCCTTCTAGAGGCCCCCAGGACTCTTCAAAAAGCCCCCAGACCCTTCTAGATGCCCCCAGGAACCTTCTAAAAGCCCCCAGACCCTTCTAGAGCCTTCCAGGACCCTTCTAAAACCCCCCAGACCTTTCTAGATTCCCCCAGGACCTTTCTCAAAGACCCCAGACCCTTCTAGAGGTCCCCAGGACCTTTCTAAAAGACCCCAGACCCTTCTAGAGCCTCCCAGGACCCTTCTAAAAGCCCCCAGACCCCTCTAGAGCCACCCATGACCCTTCTAAAAGCCCCCAGACCCTTCTAGAGCCCCCCAGGACCCTTCTAAAAGCCCCCAGACCCTTCTAGAAGCCCCCAGACACTTCTAGAGCCTCCCAGGACCCTTCTAAAAGCCCGAGACCTTTCTAGAGTCCCCCAGAACCTTTCTCAAAGCCCCCAGACACTTCTAGAGCCCCCCAGGACCCTTCTAAAAGCCTCCAGACCCTCCTAGAAGCCTCCAGGACCCTTCAAAAAGCCCCCAGACCCTTCTAGAGCGCACCAGGACCCTTCTAAAAGACCCCAGACCCTTCTAGAGCCCCCCAGGAC
>JAUNZM010002806.1:0-19475 GCA_033459285.1 Clamator glandarius
GGGGATCCTGAAGGACAGGATCCCAAAGGAAAGAGGGGATCCTAAAGATCCCAAAGGAGAGAGGGGATCCTGAAGGACTAGATCTCACAGGGTGGAGGGGATCCTGAAGGACAGGATCCCAAAGGAAAGAGGGGATCCTAAAGATCCCAAAGGAGAGAGGGGATCCTGAAGGATTGGATCTCACAGGTTGGAGGGGATTCTGAAGGGCTGGATCCCAAAGGAGAGAGGGAGGGGATCACGAAGGAGAGGATCTCAAAGGATGGAGGGAATCCCGAAGGGCTGGATCCCAAAGGAGGGAGGGAGGGGATCCCGAAGGGCTGGATCCCAAAGGAGAGAGGGAGGGGTTCACGAAGGAGAGGATCTCAAAGGATGGAGGGGATCCCGAAGGGCTGGATCCCAAAGGAGAGAGGGAGGGGATCCCAAAGGACTGGATGCCAAAGGAGAGAGGGAGGGGATCCCGAAGGAGAGGATCCTGAAGGAGAGAGGGAGGGGATCCTGAAATACAGGATCCCAAAGGAAAGAGAGGATCCTAAAGATCCCAAAGGAGAAAGGGGATCCTGAAGGATTGGATTTCACAGGGTGGAGGGGATCCTGAAGGACTGGATGCCAAAGGAAAGAGGGAGGGGATCCTGAAGGACTGGATCCCAAAGGAGAGAGGGGATCCTAAAGATCCCAAAGGAAGGAGGGAATCCTGAAGGACTGGATCCCAAAGGAGAGAGGGAGGGGATTCTGAAAGACAGGATCCCAAAGGAAAGAGAGGATCCTAAAGATCCCAAAGGAGAGAGGGGATCCCGAAGGGCTGGATCCCAAAGGAGAGAGGGAGGGGATCACGAAGGAGAGGATCTCAAAGGATGGAGGGAATCCCGAAGGGCTGGATCCCAAAGGAGGGAGGGAGGGGATCCCGAAGGGCTGGATCCCAAAGGAGAGAGGGAGGGGATCACGAAGGAGAGGATCTCAAAGGATGGAGGGGATCCTGAAGGGCTGGATCCCAAAGGAGAGAGGGAGGGGATCCCGAAGGGCTGGATCCCAAAGGAGGGAGAGAGGGGATCCCGAAGGGCTGGATCCCAAAGGAGGAAGGGAGGAAGGGGATCCCGAAGGGCTGGATCCCAAAGGAGAGAGGGAGGGGATCACGAAGGGCTGGATCCCAAAGAAAAGAGGGAGGGGATCCCGAAGGGCTGGATCCCAAAGGAGGGAGAGAGGGGATCCCGAAGGACTAGATCCCAAAGGAGAGAGGGAGGGAGGGGATCCCGAAGGGCTGGATCCCAAAGGAGGGAGGGAGGGGATCCCGAAGGGCTGGATCCCAAAGGAGAGAGGGAGGGGATCCCGAAGGAGAGGATCCCAAAGGAGAGAGGGAGGGAGGGAGGGGATCCCGAAGGACTAGATCCCAAAGGAGGGAGGGAGGGAGGGGATCCTGAAGGACTAGATCCCAAAGGAGGGAGGGAGGGGATCCCGAAGGGCTGGATCCCAAAGGAGAGAGGGAGGGAGGGAGGGGATCCCGAAGGGCTGGATCCTTCCCCGCTCACCGCCTGCTTGGTGGATTTGCCGCCGGCCTTGAGATCGCGAAGCTTCTTCTCCTGCTTCTCGAACTGCTTGAGCAGCTCCTTCTGCTTCTGCTGATACATCTTCTTGAAGGTCACTGCGCCGAGGGGGTAATTAGCGCCTGCTAATTGGCCCCCGGGGGGGGACCAATTTTTGCTGGGGGCCCCCCAATTTTTGCTGGGGGCCCCCCAATTTTTGCTGGGGGCCCTCACGCACTGTAGTTGCCCCGATAGTAGAAGAGGCGCTGGGCGTCGAGGTGGATGATGTCGGTGCAGACGTCGTCTAGGAAGCCCTGGTCGTGCGACACCACCAGCAGCGTCTTCTTCCACGACTGGAGGTAACTGGGGTGACGGGGACACGCGGTGACGGGGACCCCCCCCCAGAAAAACGGGGACCCCCCCCAGAACAAGGTGGGACACCTCCCAGCCCGTCCCAAGCCTTTAGGGACAGCTCAGACCAGAGAGGACAACGGCCACGATGACCTTCCTCTCCCCTGTCCCCCCCACCCCGACTTTGTCCCCTGTCCCCCCTTCTTTGCCCCCTGCCCCCCCCCCCTTTATCCCCAGCCCCCCCACTTTGCCCCCCATCTCCCTGCTTTGTGCCCCTGTCCCCCCCTTTTGCCCCCTGCCCCCCAAGTTTGTCCCTATCCCCTTTATTTGTCCCCCGTCCCCCCAAGTTTGTCCCTATCCCCCCTTTGTCCCCTATCCCCCCTCTTTGTCCCCCCTTTGCCCCCTGTCCCCCCCCTTATCCCCAGCCCCCCCCCTTTGCCCCCCCATCTCCCTGCTTTGTGCCCCTGTCCCCCCTCTTTGCACCCTGCCCCCCTTTTGTCCCCTGTCCCCCAAAGTTTGTCTCGATCTCCCCCTCTTTGCCCCCTGCCCCCCCTCTTTATCCCCAGCCCCCCCCACTTTGCCCCCCATCTCCCTGCTTTGTGCCCCTGTCCCCCCCTTTTGCCCCCTGCCCCCCAAGTTTGTCCCTATCCCCCTTATTTGTCCCCCGTCCCCCCAAGTTTGTCCCTATCCCCCCCTCTTTGTCCCCCGTCCCCCCTTTGCCCCCTGTCCCCCCCCTTTATCCCCAGCCCCCCCCTTTGCCCCCCCATCTCCCTGCTTTGTGCCCCTGTCCCCCCTCTTTGCACCCTGCCCCCCTTTTGTCCTTTGTCCCCCCAAGTTTGTCTCGATCCCCCCCTCTTTGCCCCCTGCCCCCCCTCTTTATCCCCAGCCCCCCCACTTAGCCCCCCATCTCCCTGCTTTGTGCCCGTCCCCCCTCTTTGCCCCCTGCCCCCAAGTTTGTCCCTATCCCCCCTCTTTGCCCCCCTGCCCCCCCCTTTGCCCCCTGTCCCCCCCCTTTATCCCCAGCCCCCCACTTTGCCCCCCATCTCCCTGCTTTGTGCCCCTGTCCCCCCTCTTTATCCTTTGCCCCCCATCTCCCTGCTTTGTGCCCCTGTCCCCCCCACTTTGCCCCCCGCCCCCCTCTTTGTCCCCGTCCCCTCCCTATGTCCCCTGCCCCCCCTTTGCCCCCTGTCCCCCCAAGTTTGTCCCTATCCCCCCTCCTTGTCCCCGTCCTCCCTCTTTGTCCCTGTCCCCTCTCTTTGTCCCCTGTCACCCCCCCTTTGTCCCTTGTCTCCCCCTTTGCCCCCCGCCCTCCCCATGTCCCCTGTCCCCCCTTTGTCCTCCTGCCCCCCTTCTTTGTCCCCTGGCCCCCCCTCTTTGTCCCCCTGTCACCCCCTTTGCCCCTTGTCCCCCCCTTTGCCCCCCGCCCTCCTCACGTCCCTTGCCTCCCCTCTTTGCCCCCTGCTCCCCTTCTTTGTCCCCCTGCCCCCCCATGTCCCCTGTCCCCCCCTCTTTGTCCCTGTCCCCCCCATGTCCCCTGCCCCCCCTCTTTGTCCCCCTGTCCCCCCCTCTTTGTCCCCCACTTGTTGAGCCAGATGACGGCGTTCAGGTCGAGGTGGTTGGTGGGTTCGTCCAACATCAGCAGCGTCGGCTCCATGAACAGGGCCCTGCGGGGACACCCCTGTCACCCCCCCCGTGTCCCCCACTGCGGGGACACCCCTGTCACCCTCCCGGCCCCTCGTGTGTCACCAGCGTCCCCCCCCTAGTCCGTGTCCCCTGGCCTCCCCGTGTCCCCATGTCCCCAGTATCCCCACGTCCCCCCCCCCATGTCCCCTCCGCATCCCCCACGTCCCCCCTGTCCCCCCCATGTCCCCCCTGTCCCCCTGATGTCCCCCCATGTCGCCACTGTCCACTCAAAGCCCCCCCAGTCCCCACTGTCCCTCCGTGTCCCCTTGCATCCCCATTGTCCCCGTGTCCCCCCACGACCTCCATGTCCCTGTGGTCCCCTCACGTCCCCACTGTCCCCTCCATCTCCTCATTGTCCCCCCACAACCCCATGTCCCCCCTTGTGTCCCCTCATATCCCCACTGTCCCCCCACAACCCCCATGTCCCTGTTGTCCCTCCATGTCCCCACTGTCCCCTCCATGTCCCCACTGTCCCCCCACAACCCCCATGTCCCTGTTGTCCCTCCATGTCCCCACTGTCCCCCCACAACCCCCGTGTCCCTGCTGTCCCCTCATGTCCCCTCTGCCCCCCCATCTCCTCATTGTCCCCCTACAACCCCATGTCCCCCCTTGTGTCCCCTCATATCCCCACTGTCCCCCCACCACCCCCATGTCCCTGTTGTCCCTCCATGTCCCCACTGTCCCCTCCATGTCCCCACTGTCCCCCCACAACCCCCATGTCCCTGTTGTCCCTCCATGTCCCCACTGTCCCCCCCATCTCCTCACTGTCCTCCCATGTCCCAGTTGTCTCCTCACGTCCCCACTGTCCCCTCCATCTCCTCATTGTCCCCCCACGACCCCATGTCCCCCCTTGTGTCCCCTCATATCCCCACTGTCCCCCCACGACCCCCATGTCCCTGTTGTCCCTCCATGTCCCCACTGTCCCCCCCATCTCCTCACTGTCCTCCCATGTCCCAGTTGTCCCCTCACGTCCCCACTGTCCCCCCATCTCCTCATTGTCCCCCCATGACCCCCATGTCCCAGTTGTCCCCTCCATGTCCCCACTGTCCCCTCCATGTCCCCACTGTCCCCCCACAACCCCCATGTCCCTGTTGTCCCTCCATGTCCCCACTGTCCCCCCACGACCCCCTCATGCCCCCAGTGTCCCCTGGCGCCCCCCTATTTCCCCCTTGCCCCCCTCCACGTCCCCGCTGTCCCCCTCTGTCCCCTACCTGGCCAGGGACACCCTCATCCTCCATCCGCCGGAGAATTTCCGCGTCGCCCTGTTCTGCATCTCGGGGTTGAAGCCCAAACCCGCCAGGATCCTCCGCGCTTTGGCCTCGGCGGCGGCCGCTCCGATGGCTCGAAGCTCCTCGTACACCTACGCGAGGATTTGGGGGGGGGAATAGGGAAACCGGAGTTGGGGGGAATCCCGGGGAAGGGTCCCCCAAAACAGACGTCCCCGAAAACCTTCTCCAGGCGCTCGCCGGCCGCGTCGTCGCCTCCTTCCAGCAGCCCCTGCAGCCGCTTCTCCTCCTCCAGCAGCCGCAGCCGCTTGGTGTCGGCGCGCAGCACGGCCTGAACCGCCGGCGTCTCGTCCGCCACCACCTCTGCGCGGGACAGCGGGATTTGGGGACGTTTGGGGACATTCGGGGGGGATTTGGGGACATTCGGGGGGGATTTGGGGACATTCGGGGAGGATTTCGAGCGGTTAGAGCCATTTTTGAGAAGTCAGAGACAATCGGGGGTCAATTCAGTTGTTTCGGGGGAGCATCTCAGAATGTTGGGAAAGATTTGAGGAGTTTTGGTGAGAATCACAGGAGTCTGGGGGGATCCCAAGTGGTTTTGGGGGAGATTTGAGGAGTTTAGGGGAGAATCATAGGAGTCTTGGGGGATCCCAAGTGTTTCTGGGGGAGATTTGAGGAGTTTATGGGAGAATCACAGGAGTCTTGGGGGGATCCCAAGTGGTTTTGGGGGAGATTTGAGGAGTTTAGGGGAGAATCACGGGAGTCTGAGGGGATCCCAAGTGGTTTTGGGGGAGATTTGAGGAGTTTTGGTGAGAATCACAGGAGTCTGGGGGGATCCCAAGTGGTTTTGGGGGAGATTTGAGGAGTTTTGGTGAGAATCACAGGAGTCTGAGGGGATCCCAAGTGGTTTTGGGGGAGATTTGAGGAGTTTAGGGGAGAATCATAGGAGTCTTGGGGGATCCCAAGTGTTTCTGGGGGAGATTTGAGGAGTTTATGGGAGAATCACAGGAGTCTTGGGGGGATCCCAAGTGGTTTTGGGGGAGATTTGAGGAGTTTAGGGGAGAATCACGGGAGTCTGAGGGGATCCCAAGTGGTTTTGGGGGAGATTTGAGGAGTTTTGGTGAGAATCACAGGAGTCTGGGGGGATCCCAAGTGGTTTTGGGGGAGATTTGAGGAGTTTTGGTGAGAATCACAGGAGTCTGAGGGGATCCCAAGTGGTTTTGGGGGAGATTTGAGGAGTTTAGGGGAGAATCACAGGAGTCTGAGGGGATCCCAAGTGGTTTTGGGGGAGATTTGAGGAGTTTAGGGGAGAATCACAGGAGTCCTGGGGGAGTCTGGGGGGATCCCAAGTGGTTTTGGGGGAGATTTGAGGAGTTTAGAGGAGAATCACAGGAGTCTTGGGGGATCCCAAGTGGTTTTGGGGGAGATTTGAGGAGTTTAGGAGAGAATCACAGGAGTCTGAGGGGATCCCAAGTGGTTTTGGGGGAGATTTGAGGAGTTTAGGGGAGAATCACGGGAGTCTGAGGGGATCCCAAGTGGTTTTGGGGGAGATTTGAGGAGTTTAGGGGAGAATCACAGGAGTCTTGGGGGATCCCAAGTGGTTTTGGGGGAGATTTGAGGAGTGTATGGGAGAATCACAGGAGTCTTGGGGGATCCCAAGTGGTTTTGAATGAGATTTGAGGAGTTTTGGTGAGAATCACAGGAGTCTGAGGGGATCCCAAGTGGTTTTGGGGGAGATTTGAGGAGTTTAGAGGAGAATCACAGGAGTCCTGGGGGGATCCCAAGTGTTTCTGGGGGAGATTTGAGGAGTTTAGGGGAGAATCACAGGAGTCTTGGGGGATCCCAAGTGGTTTTGGGGGAGATTTGAGGAGTTTAGAGGAGAATCACAGGAGTCTGGGGGGATCCCAAGTGTTTTTGGGGGAGATTTGAGGAGTTTAGGAGAGAATCACAGGAGTCCTGGGGGAGTCTGGGGGGATCCCAAGTGGTTTTAGGGTAGATTTGAGGAGTTTAGGGGAGAATCACAGGAGTCCTGGGGGAGTCTGGGGGGATCCCAAGTGGTTTTAGGGTAGATTTGAGGAGTTTAGGGGAGACTCACAGGAGTCTGGGGGGGATCCCAAGTGTTTCTGGGGGAGATTTGAGGAGTTTAGAGAAGAATCACAGGAGTCTTGGAGGATCCCAAGTGGTTTTGGGGGAGATTTGAGGAGTTTAGGAGACAATCACAGGAGTCTGAGGGGATCCCAAGTGGTTTTGGGGGAGATTTGAGGAGTTTAGGGGAGACTCACAGGAGTCTTGGGGGATCCCAAGTGGTTTTGGGGGAGATTTGAGGAGTTTTGGTGAGAATCACAGGAGTCTGAGGGGATCCCAAGTGGTTTTGGGGGAGATTTGAGGAGTTTAGGGGAGAATCACGGGAGTCTGGGAGGATCCCAAGTGGTTTTGGGGGAGATTTGAGGAGTTTAGGGTAGAATCACAGGAGTCCTGGGGGAGTCTGGGGGGATCCCAAGTGGTTTTGGGGGAGATTTGAGGAGTTTAGGGGAGAATCACAGGAGTCCTGGGGGAGTCTGGGGGGATCCCAAGTGGTTTTAGGGTAGATTTGAGGAGTTTAGGGGAGACTCACAGGAGTCTGGGGGGATCCCAAGTGTTTCTGGGGGAGATTTGAGGAGTTTAGAGAAGAATCACAGGAGTCTCGGAGGATCCCAAGTGGTTTTGGGGGAGATTTGAGGAGTTTAGGAGACAATCACAGGAGTCTGAGGGGATCCCAAGTGGTTTTGGGGGAGATTTGAGGAGTTTAGGGGAGACTCACAGGAGTCTTGGGGGATCCCAAGTGGTTTTGGGGGAGATTTGAGGAGTTTTGGTGAGAATCACAGGAGTCTGAGGGGATCCCAAGTGGTTTTGGGGGAGATTTGAGGAGTTTAGGGGAGAATCACGGGAGTCTGGGAGGATCCCAAGTGGTTTTGGGGGAGATTTGAGGAGTTTAGGGTAGAATCACAGGAGTCCTGGGGGAGTCTGGGGGGATCCCAAGTGGTTTTGGGGGAGATTTGAGGAGTTTAGGGGAGAATCACAGGAGTCCTGGGGGAGTCTGGGGGGATCCCAAGTGGTTTTAGGGTAGATTTGAGGAGTTTAGGGGAGACTCACAGGAGTCTGGGGGGATCCCAAGTGTTTCTGGGGGAGATTTGAGGAGTTTAGAGAAGAATCACAGGAGTCTCGGAGGATCCCAAGTGGTTTTGGGGGAGATTTGAGAAGTTTAAGGGAGAATCATAGTAGCCTCGGGGGAGTTTTGGGGGGACCTGAAGTGTTTTTGGGGTACTCGGCCCTCCCCAAACCCACCTTGCTCGCAGAGCAGGACGTCGATGTTGGGGGGGATGCTCAGGGCCCGGTTCGCGATGTGTTTCAGCAGCGTCGTCTTTCCCTTCCTGCCGGGGAGTCAAAACTCAAACTCTGCTGAGTTTGGGGGTGCATCGTAACGAACCCCCCCCCCCCCCCCTCCGCCCCCGAGCCTTTCGCAGCCCCCAAAGTTGGGGAGGGGGGGGACGGGGACCCCCACCCGTTGGGCCCCACGAGGCCGTAGCGGCGCCCGGCCACGATGTAGAGGTCGGCGTTGACGAAAAGCTCCTTCCCGTGAGCCGAGATGCTGAACTTCTCCAGCTGCAACGGGAACGGAAAGGGGGTCACGGACAACCCCCCCCCGACCCTGTCCCCAAAAACCCCTTCGTGGCCTCCAGAATTCCTCCCCCCCCCCCCCCCCAGCCCCACTTGATGCGGTTGAGGGAGTCCTGGGGGTGGATTCAGGGGATTTTTGGGGTCCCCAGCGAGAATTTGATGTAGTTGAGGGCGTCACGGGGGTGAATCGGGGGATTTCGGCCTCCCCACCGAGGATTTGAGGCGGTCGAAGGGGGTCGCGGGGGTGAACGAGGGGGTTTTGGGGATCTCCGTTGAGAATTTGAGGCGGTTGAGGGGATCGCGGGGGGTGATTCGAGGGGGGCTTTTTGGGGTCCCCAGGAAGGCTTTGGGGTTCACCTTGATGTCGGAGGCGTTCTCCAGCATGGCCTGTCGCGACGACAGCTCAGCCTGCGACACCGAGAAGTCGTTCTCGCCCGCGGCCGCCGCCGCCTTTATGGTGGCAACTTGGCGCTCGTACTCCATCTTTGGGGCGAGAAGAAGCAAAAATGGGGCTGGGGGATGGATCAGCACAAACCAACCCCCCCCCGCCTCGGCCCCAGCCCTCCAGCTCGTTACCTGCTTCTTCATCTTCTTCTTCTCCTTCTTGCTGACGCGGGCATCGGGTTCGCCCTTCGTCCCAGCCTCCTCCTCCTCCACCTGCGGCAGTGAGATCCCCCCCACACCCCCGTGAGCCCCCAACATCGCCGCTGCACCCCCTTTTTCTCCTCGCCGCACCCCCCCGCCCCGTGACTCACGGGCTCGTTGTCCTTCTGTGGCTCTTCGGCCTCGTCGTCCTCCTCCTCCTCATCGTTCAGAGCAGCAAACTTGTTCTGCGGTGGGGGATGAAGATGTAAGGGGCGGGGGGGGGCAGCCCCCCAACCGCAGCGAAGGGGATCTGGGGTCCTCCCCTCTCACCTTCCCTCTGGGTCGCGCGTCCTCGTCGGAGCCTTCGGCCTCGGCCTCGCTGGGAGCTTTTCCCTGAGCAATCGGGGGAGAAATAGGTGAGACCCCAAAACGCGGGCTGAGACCCCAAAATGTGAGGTCCCTCCACTCCGAGGCGCCCCCCTCTTCGCTCCCTCACCTGCCGCTTCCCCTTGAGCTTCTCGTTCTTCTTGCCCTTCTTCTTCTTCTCGTTCTCCTCCTCCTCCTGGGCCATCTGAAAGGGGGGACCCTCTAGGACACCGCAGCCCTTTTGGGGTGCCCTCCCACCTCCCAGATCTCTCTTTCGGGGTGCCCTTAGGCAGCCGGGTACCGCCTCACCTTGTTGGTTTTGCCCTTGCCAGCCCGTGAGCCTTCATCCTTCTTCTTTTCCTCCTCCTCCTCCTCCTCCTCCTCGCTCTGCCCCTGGCTCAGCGCCGCGAAGACGTTGCCGCCCTGCGAGTCAAACGGCGAAAGGGGGGGGGCTTTTCCTTCCCCCTCTGCCCTATTTTGGGGTCCCCTCTTGCATTCAGACCCCCCCAAACACTCACCTTCCTCCTCCTCCCTCCTTTCCTGGGGGCCGGGGCTGTTGGGGGGGGGGGGGTGTGGTGTGGGATGGTTAGGAAAGGATCATAGAGCGTCACTCCTCCACAGTCTAGAGCGGCCCGTTGCCAGCACTTCCTGGTAAGGACGCTCTGGCTCAGGGACTCGCTGCTCCGGGCTTGGGGGGCTATTAAAGCCACCCCCATTTCAAGCCTCACCTTCCTCCTCCTCTTCCTCACTGCCCGCGGCCGCCAGCTCCTGCAGGCGCCGGCTGAGCTCTTCCTCCTCATCCTCCTCCTCAGCCTTCGGCCCAGGCCGCTGACGCTCTTTCCTCCGATCTCGTTTCCGCCGGGAGGCCTGGGAAGGTGGGGGACACACACCTCGTTAAACCCCCCCCGTTAATTAAATAAAATCATAGAATCGCCAAATCGGACGAGACTTCTTAGATCTAAGAGTCCAACCGTTACTACGTGCCGCTAAACCGCACCCACCAGAAACTCATCTACCCGTCTTTTAAATTTTTCCAGGGATGGGGACTCAACCACCTCCCTGGGCAGCAGTTCCAGTACCTGAGAACCTTTTCAGAAAAGAAATTCCTCCTCGTGTCCAACCTAACTACCCCAGCACGGCTTGAGGCCATTCCCTCTCGTCCTGGCCCTCGGGAGAAGATCCCAGCTCCCTCCTCTCCACAAGCTCCTCTCGGGGAGTTGGAGAGAGCGACGAGGTCTCCCCGCAGCCTCCTCTTCTCCAGGATAAACCCCCCCAGGTCCCTCAGACGTGGCCTCCAGCCCCTTCCCCAGCTTCGTTGCTCTTCTCTGCACTCGCTCCAGAGCCCCAACGTCCTTCTTGGAGCGAGGGACCCAGAACTGACCTCAGGATTCAAGATGCGGCCTCACCAAGTCCAAAAATCACCTCCCTGGCCCTGCTGGTCGCACCATTTCTGCTCCGAGCCAAGATGCCACTGGCCTTGGTGGCCACCTGGGCCCCTGCTGGCTCCTGTTCAACCAACCCCTCCAAGTCCTTCTCCTCCAGGCTGGTTTCCAGCCGCTCTTCCTCTCGTCTGGAGCTGCTCAGGGTGGTCGTGCCCCAAGTACCTGGTTGAACCTCATCCCACTGGCCTGAGCCCATCGGTCCAGCCTGTCCTGATCCCTCCGGAGACCCTCAAACCCCTCCAGATCCCTCTGGAGAACCTCAAAACCCCCAAGCAGATCGGCATCTTCTCCCAGCTTAGTGTCACCTGTAAACTTGTTAAAGGAGAGCTTGATGCCTTCATCTAGATCATCGATGAAGACGAGGAACGGAACCCAGCACTGAGCTCTGGAGCCCCCCAGGATTCCTTGTGACCAACCTCCAGTTGGAATTAAATCCCCAAGCCCCCCCTTTTCAGCTCCTCCCACCCCCCACCCCATTTCAGCTCCTCCTCTAGCCCCACCCTGCTGCTCATTATGGTCTCCTCTCCCTAATTAACTGAGCCCTAACAAACCTGCTGGGGCGGCACCTCCTTCTCCGGGGGCTCTGGAACCTCCGCAGGTGCCGGTTTCTCCTCTGCCAGTTCCTCGAAGAACTGGGGGGGGGTCAAAGAAATAGAGGTTGAGGGGGGTCAGAGCAGCGAGTGGGGGTCAGGATGGTGTGTTGGGGGGTGGTTAGGATGAGGGGTCAGGACAAGGTGGGGTCAAAATTAAGGGGGGGGGAGAATCCTCACCGATTTCTTGCCTCGTCGATCTTTCCGGCCTTTCCTCACAGGTTGCTCTGGGCAAGGTGAGGGGGGGGGCAGCGTGTTTGTCCCCCTCCCCACTTCTAGAGGGACACCAGGGCCCCTCTTACCCCCCCAGGGACCCTCTCTGGGGTTCCAGCCGCCCCTTGCCCCCTTCCCCAGCGGCCTGAGCCCCCCCTTCTCTCTATAGATCTCTCCTACCCCCCTTAAATCATCCTCCTAGGGTGTCTGCCCCCCGCTTCTTCCCCAAACACCCCTCCCCAGGCATCCAGCCCCCCTCTTTTCCCTCTCCCTGATTCCTTTCCCCACATGAACCTCTCCAGGCCCCCTCCCCCGAATCATCGCTCCCTCCCTGAGGCTCCAGCCCCCCCCAAACCCCCAGACCCTCCCCGTAGACCCCTTCCCTCCCCCTTCTCTGGTCTCCAGACCCCTCCCCATCCCCCCTTCTCCCCCTCCTTTTGGTCTCCAGACCCCTCCTCTCCCCATAGGCCCCTCCCCTCCTCCCTCAGACCCTCAGCCCCCTCACAGCCCCCCGCCCTCCCCCCTCAGGGCTCCACCACCTCCTTTTCCTCCCCCAACTCCACCTTCCCCCCGCCGATTCCGAGGCTCCGGAGCCCTCCCTGCCCACGGCCTCTCCCTCCCGGTCCCCCCTCACCTCGCTGCTGCTGCTGCTCCTCCTCGTCGTCGTCCCCCCCCCGCCATTCCTCCCGCCGCCCCGCGGGCCGCGCTCCCTTCGGCATGGCCGGCGCGACCACAGAGACGCGGCCCAGAGAGTCCCCCACGCGCCGCTTCCGGTCCTCCTGGCTCCAACCTCCCCGCCCATTGGCCGCCGAGCTTTGGTGACGCCCCCTCCCTCTCCCTCCTCTCCTCCCATTGGCCGCCGCTCCTCGGCCACGCCCCCTCCCGCGTTTCCCGCCCGTTAACCCTCGCGGGTTGGCCACGCCCCCCCATCCCGCCTTGCCCCGCCCCCGCGCTGAGGCAACTCGCTCTCTCATTGGCTGCCCGAGCCGCTCAGGCCCCGCCCCTTCGCAGCACCGCCCTGCAATCCCATTGGCCGCGGCGCGCCCCGCCCCGTCACGTGACCTCCCGCCATGCCCCGCAAGCGGCCGTTCAGCGCCAAGCGGAAAAAACAGCAGCTGCGCGACCGGCGGGAGAGAAAGCGGGGGGGTGAGGGGGGCCGAGGGGGGCCGAGAGGGGCCGAGAGGGGGTGTGGGGCCGAGAGGGGCCGCTGAGGGGCGGGGAGGGGTATGGGGCGGAGAGGGGCCGCTGTGGGGCCGAGAGGGGTGTGGGGCCGAGAGGGGCCGCTGTGGGGCGGAGAGGGGGTGTGGGGCCGAGAGGGGTGTGGGGCGGAGGAGAGGGGCCGGTGTGGGGCGGAGAGGGGTGTGGGGCGGAGGAGAGGGGCCGGTGTGGGGCCGAGAGGGGTGTGGGGCGGAGGAGAGGGGCCGGTGTGGGGCCGAGAGGGGTGTGGGGCGGAGGAGAGGGGCCGGTGTGGGGCCGAGAGGGGTGTGGGGCCGAGAGGGGCCGCTGTGGGGCCGAGAGGGGGGGTGTGGGGCGGGGAGGGGCCGCTGTGGGGCAGGGAGGGGGTGTGGGGCCGAGAGGGGTATGGGGCGGAGAGGGGCCGCTGTGGGGCCGAGAGGGGTGTGGGGCGGAGGAGAGGGGCCGGTGTGGGGCGGGGAGGGGCCGCTGTGGGGCCGAGAGGGGCCGGTGTGGGGCCGAGAGGGGTGTGGGGCGGAGGAGAGGGGCCGGTGTGGGGCCGAGAGGGGGGGTGTGGGGCCGAGAGGGGCCGCTGTGGGGCCGAGATGGGGGGTGTGGGGCGGAGAGGGGCCGCTGTGGGGCCGAGAGGGGCCGCTGTGGGGCCGAGATGGGGGGTGTGGGGCGGAGAGGGGCCGCTGTGGGGCCGAGAGGGGGGGTGTGGGGCCGAGAGGGGTGTGGGGCCGAGAGGGGCCGCTGTGGGGCCGAGATGGGGGGTGTGGGGCGGGGAGGGGCCGCTGTGGGGCGGGGAGGGGGTGTGGGGCCGAGAGGGGTGTGGGGCGGAGAGGGGCCGCTGTGGGGCGGGGAGGGGGTGTGTGGGGTGAGGGGGCTGTGGGGCAAAGGGGTAGGGAGGGTGATGGGGTGGGGAGGGGGGTGTGGGGCGGAGAGGGGTGTGTGTGGGGCGGAGATGGGGAGCGTGGGGCGAGGGGGGTGTGGGGTAAGGGGGGCAGAGAGGTTGTGGGGCAGAATGAAGGAGGAAAGGGTGTGGGGGGCGAGGGGGGTGTGGGGTAAGGGGGGCAGAGAGGTTGTGGGGCAGAATGAAGGAGGAAAGGGTGTGGGGGGGTGTTGGGTGGAGAAGGGGGTGTGTGGGGCGAGGGGGGTGTGTGGGGCGAGGGGGGTGTGTGGGGCGAGGGGGGCAGAGAGGTTGTGGGGCAGAGAAGGGGATGTGGGGGCGAGGAGGGTAGGGAGGTTGTGGGGCAGAGAGGGGGGTGAGGGGGGAGAGGGGCGGAGGGGAGGGGGGTGTGTGGGGTGGAGAGGGGCCGGTGTGGGGCAGAGAGGGGGGTGAGGGGGGTGTGGGGCGAGGGGGGCAGAGAGGTTGTGGGGCAGAGAGAGGTGGGGGTGTGGGGGGGATGCGGGGTGTGTGGGGCGGAGAAAGGGGGTGTGGGGAGGAGGGGGTTGTGGGGCTGAGAGAGGGGGGAGATGTGGGGGGGGTGAGGGCTTTGGGGGCGTGTGAGGCGGAGGAGATGTGGGGCACAGAGAGGGGGGGTTATGGGGGGGAGTGTGGGGCAGGGGCTGACATAGAGACCCACCCCATAGAGCGACCCTAGAGCCCCCCCAGTAGCACCCCCAGACCCATAGAGCTGCCCCAAAGCTCCCCCAGCCCCATAGATTGGCCCCATATCTCATCCAGCCCCATAGGGCTGCCCCATGGGCCACCCAGACCCATGGATCTGCCCCCCGTCTCCCCCAAACCCATAGAGAGGCCCCACAGACCTGCCCCACAGCTTGCCCAGCCCCATAGATTGGCCCCATATCTCATCCAGCCCCATAGGGCTGCCCCATGGGCCACCCAGACCCATGGATCTGCCCCCCGTCTCCCCCAAACCCATAGAGCGGCCCCACAGACCTGCCCCACGGCTCCCCCAGCCCCATAGATCGGCCCTATGGCTCCCCCAGCCCCACGGATCGGCCCTACGGCTCCCCCAGCCCCACGGATCGGCCCTACGGCTCCCCCAGCCCCACGGATCGGCCCTACGGCTCCCCCAGCCCCACGGATCGGCCCTACGGCTCCCCCAGCCCCACGGATCGGCCCTACGGCTCCCCCAGCCCCACGGATCGGCCCTACGGCTCCCCCAGCCCCACGGATCGGCCCTACGGCTCCCCCAGCCCCACGGATCGGCCCTACGGCTCCCCCAGACCCACGGATCGGCCCTACGGCTCCCCCAGACCCACGGATCGGCCCTACGGCTCCCCCAGCCCCATAGATCGCCCCACAGCAGCCCCCCCTCCTCTCTCGGCAGACGCCCCCCCGGGCCCCGGCAGCCACAGCGAGAGCCGAGAGCGCGAGAGCGATGCAGCCGCCCCCGAACCCACGGAGCCCCCCGCCCGCCGCCACGACCCCGGCCGGTACTGGGGGGCTCGATGTGGGGCAGAGGGGGGGGGACTGGGGTGGGAAAGGGGGTAACGGGGGGTAAAACGGGGTCTCGGTGTGGGGCGGGGGGGGATTGGGGTGGGAAAGGGGGTAACGGGGGGTAAAATGGGGTCTCGGTGTGGGGCAAGGGGTAGATTGGGGTGGGAAAGGGGGTAACGGGGGGTTAAATGGGGTCTCGGTGTGGGGCGGGGGGGGGATTGGGGTGGGAAAGGGGGTAAATGGGGGTAAAACGGGGTCTCGGTGTGGGGCGGGGGGGGATTGGGGTGGGAAAGGGGGTAAATGGGGGGTAAAACGGGGTCTCGGTGTGGGGCGGGGGGGGACTGGGGTGGGAAAGGGGGTAACGGGGGGTAAAACGGGGTCTCGGTGTGGGGCGGGGGGGGATTGGGGTGGGAAAGGGGGTAAATGGGGGTAAAACGGGGTCACGGTGTGGGGCGGGGGGGGATTGGGGTGGGAAAGGGGGTAACGGGGGATAAAACGGGGTCTCGGTGTGGGGCAGGGGGGGGATTGGGGTGGGAAAGGGGGTAACGGGGGTAAAACGGGGTCTCGGTGTGGGGCGGGGGGGGATTGGGGTGGGAAAGGGGGTAACGGGGGGTAAAACGGGGTCTCGGTGTGGGGCGGGGGGGGATTGGGGTGGGAAAGGGGGTAAATGGGGGTAAAACGGGGTCTTGGTGTGGGGCGGGGGGGGGATTGGGGTGGGAAAGGGGGTAAATGGGGGGTAAAACGGGGTCTCGATGTGGGGCGGGGGGGGATTGGGGTGGGAAAGGGGGTAACGGGGGATAAAACGGGGTCTCGGTGTGGGGCAGGGGGGGGATTGGGGTGGGAAAGGGGGTAACGGGGGTAAAACGGGGTCTCGGTGTGGGGCGGGGGGGGATTGGGGTGGGAAAGGGGGTAACGGGGGGTAAAACGGGGTCTCGGTGTGGGGCGGGGGGGGATTGGGGTGGGAAAGGGGGTAAATGGGGGTAAAACGGGGTCTCGGTGTGGGGCGGGGGGGGATTGGGGTGGGAAAGGGGGTAAATGGGGGTAAAACGGGGTCACGGTGTGGGGCGGGGGGGGATTGGGGTGGGAAAGGGGGTAACGGGGGGTAAAATGGGGTCTCGGTGTGGGGCGGGGGGGGATTGGGGTGGGAAAGGGGGTAAATGGGGGTAAAACGGGGTCACGGTGTGGGGCGGGGGGGGGATTGGGGTGGGAAAGGGGGTAACGGGGGGTAAAATGGGGTCTCGGTGTGGGGCAGGAGGAACTAGTGTAGGTGACGGGTACTCGATGTGGGGCAGAGGAGCCAGAGCGGGAACGATCGATGTGGGGCGAAGGGAACTGGGGGGCCAGGGGGATTCAGGGTGGGGAAAGGGGAGAGGGGTGCGCTGGGGCTCTCGCCGTGGGGCAGGAGCTCTGTCTGTGGGGCAGGGGCTCTCGCAGTGGGGCAGGAGCAGTGGGGCAGGGGCTCTCGCCGTGGGGCAGGGGCAATGGGGCAGGATCTCTTGCAGTGGGGCAGGGGTAGTGGGACAGGGACTCTTGCTGTGGGGCAGGGGGCTCACTGTGGGGCAGGAGCAGTGGGTCAGGGGCTCTCGCCGTGGGGCAGGGGCTCTCGCCGTGGGGCAGGAGCAGTGGGGCAGGATCTCTCGCCGTGGGGCAGGATCTCTCGCCGTGGGGCAGGATCTCTCGCCGTGGGGCTCTCGCCGTGGGGCAGGATCTCTCGCCGTGGGGCAGGGGCTCTCGCCGTGGGGCAGGAGCAGTGGGGCAGGGGCTCTCGCCGTGGGGCAGGATCTCTCGCCGTGGGTCAGGGGCTCTCGCCGTGGGGCAGGAGCAGTGGAGCAGGGGCTCTCGCCGTGGGGCAGGGGCTCTCGCCGTGGGGCAGGGGCTCTCGCCGTGGGGCAGGGGCTCTCGCCGTGGGGCAGGATCTCTCGCCGTGGGGCAGGGGCTCTCGCCGTGGGGCAGGAGCAGTGGGTCAGGGGCTCTCGCCGTGGGGCAGGGGCTCTCGCCGTGGGGCAGGGGCTCTCGCCGTGGGGCAGGATCTCTCGCCGTGGGGCAGGGGCTCTCGCCGTGGGGCAGGAGCAGTGGGGCAGGGGCTCTCGCCGTGGGGCAGGGGCTCTCGCCGTGGGGCAGGGGCTCTCGCCGTGGGGCAGGAGCAGTGGGGCAGGGGCTCTCGCCGTGGGGCAGGGGCTCTCGCCGTGGGGCAGGAGCAGTGGGGCAGGGGCTCTCGCCGTGGGGCAGGTTCCGGCTGCAGCTGGGGCCGCCGGGGGCCGAGGAGCTGGGGCGCCGGCGCCGTCGGGCGCAGGAGGAGCTGCTGCAGCCGCTGCCCGAGAGCGGCCTGGAGCTCGACCCCGACAGCCTCTACGGCCCCGGTGAGCCCGCGGCTAGTGCCCCACCGAGGGGGCAACCAGCCCAGGGAGGGGCGAGGGGCCCCTTCGGGGGGGGGCAGCGGGCACAGGGAGGGGTTTAGTTTCCCCTTATGGCATTTAGTGATCCCAGGGAGGGTTTTAGTTGCCCCTTCTAGGATTTAGTGACCCCAGGGAAGGGGTTTAGTTGGCCCTGATGGCATTTAGTGGCCCCAGGGAGGGTTTTAGTTGCCCCTTATGGCATTTAGTGACCCCAAGGAGGGTTTTAGTTGCCCTTTATGGCATTTAGTGCCCCCAGAAAAGGGTTAAGTTGTCCCTTATGGCATTTAGTGGCCCCAGGGAAGGGGTTTAGTTGCCCCTTATGGTATTCAGTGACCCCAGGGAAGGGGTTTAGTTGCCCCTTATGGCATTTAGTGACCCCAAGGAGGGTTTTAGTTGCCCTTTATGGCATTTAGTGGCCCCAGGGAAGGGGTTTACTTGCCCCTAATGGCATTTAGTGGCCCCAGGAAAGGGTTTAGTTGCCCCTTATGGCATTTAGTGGCCCCAGGGAAGGGGTTTAGTTGCCCCTTATGGCATTTAGTGGCCCCAGGGAGGGTTTTAGTTGCCCCTTCTAGGATTTAGTGACCCCAGGGAGGTGTTAAGTTGCCCCTTATGGCATTTAGTGGCCCCAGGGAAGGGTTAAGTTGCCCCTTATGGCATTTAGTGGCCCCAGGGAAGGGGTTTAGTTGCCCCTTATGGCATTTAGTGGCCCCAGGGAAGGGGTTTAGTTGCCCCTTATGGCATTTAGTGACCCCAGGGAGGGTTTTAGTTGCCCCTTATGGCATTTAGTGGCCCCAGGGAGGGTTTTAGTTGCCCCTTATGGCATTTAGTGGCCCCAGGGAAGGGGTTTAGTTGCCCCTTATGGCATTTAGAGGCCCCAGGAAAGGGTTAAGTTGCCCCTTATGGCATTTAGTGACCCCAGGGAGGGATTTAGTTGCTCCTCATGGCATTTAGTGGCCCCAGGAAAGTGTTAAGTTGCCCCTTATAGCATTTAGTGGCCCCAGGGAGGGATTTAGTTGCCCCTTATGGCATTTAGTGGCCCCAGGAAAGCATCAAGTTGTCCCTTATGGTGTTTAGTGGCCCCAGGGAGGGTTTTAGTTGCCCCTTCTGGCATTTAGTGGCCCTAGGGAAGGGTTAAGTTGCCCCTTATGGCATTTAGGGGCCCCAGTAAAGAGTTAAGTTGCCTCTTAAGGTGTTTAGTAGCCCTAGGGAAATGTTAAGTTGTCCTTTATGATGTTTAGTGGCCCCAAGGAGGGGTTGAGTTGCCCCTTATGGCATTTAGGGGCCCCAGGGAGATCTTAAGTTGCCTCTTAGGATGTTTAGTGGCCCCAGGGAGGTGTCAAGTTGCCCCCTTCTGGCATTTAGTGGCCCCAGGGAAGAGGCCAGTGGCCCCTTGAGGGTGTCGGTGGCCTCTTGATGGAGTTAAGTTGCCCCTTGACGGGGTCAGCGGCCCCAGGGAGGGATCGGTTGCCCTTTCTGGGGGTTAGTGGCCCCTTGGCAGGAATAAGCGGCCCCAGGGAGGGCTGGGTGGCCCCCGGGAGGGGGTCGGTAGCCCCCGGGGGGTCCCGGGGCCGGCGGTAGCCGCGGTTTGGCTCCCAGGGCTGGATTTCCCGCGCCGGCCCCCTGGAGCTTCGCCATGAGCCCCGAGGAGCTGCGGGTGCGGGAGGAGGCGGCGTTCGGGGCCTTCCTGGGGGCGCTGGGGGACAGCGGCCACCGCGCCCCTTCGAGCACAACCTGGAGGTGCGGGACACGGGGGGGCACGGGGGGGGACACGGGGGGGACGGGGGGACAGGGGGGACAGAGGGGACACGGGGGGACACGGGGGGGGATGGGGGACAGGGGACACGGGGGGGACGGGGGGGGACACGGGGG
>JAUNZM010002807.1:0-32068 GCA_033459285.1 Clamator glandarius
CCCCCAGACCCTTCTAGAGCTCCCCAGGACCCTTCTAAAAGCACCCAGACCCTTCGAGAGCCCGCCAGGACACTTATATAAGCCCCCAGACCCTTCTAGATGACCCCAAGGCCCCTCTTAAGGACCCCCGTCTCTCCTAGAAGGGTCTCGGGGCTTTTAGAAGGGCCTGGGGGGCTCTAGAATGGTCTGGGAGCTTTTAGAAGGGTCCTGGGGTTCTCTAGAAGGGTCTGGGGAATTTAAAAGTATCCTGGTGGCCTCTAGAATGGTGTGGGATATATTAGACGGGTCCGGGGGTGCTCTAGAAGGGTCTGGGAGATTTTAGAAGGGTCCTGGGAGGCTATAGAAGGGTCTGGTGACTTTTAGAAGGGTCCTGGGGGCCTCTAGAAGGGTCTGGGATCTATTAGAGGGGTCCGGGGGGGCTCTAGAAGGGTCCGGGGGCTTTTAGAAGGGTCCTGGGAGGCTCTAGAATGGTCTGGGTGCTTTTATAAGGGTCCTGGGAGGCTCTAGAAGGGTCTGGAGGCTTTTAGACGGGTCCTGAGGGGCTCTAGAAGGGTCTGGGGGCTTTTAGAGTGGTCCTGCGAGGCTCTAGAAGGGTCTGGGGGCTTTTAGAATGATCCGGGGAGGGTCTAGACGGGTCTGGGGGCCTTTAGAAGGGTCCTGGGGGTCTCTAGAAGGGTCTGGGGGCTTTTAGAATGATCCGGGGAGGGTCTAGAAGGGTCTGGGGGCCTTTACAATGGTCCTGGGGATCTCTAGAAGGGTCTGGGGGCTTTTAGAAGGGTCATGGGGTGCTCTAGAATGTTCTGGGGGCTTTTAGAAGGGTCCTGAGAGGCTCTAGAAGGGTCTGGGGGCTTTTAGAAGGGTCCTGGGGTGCTCTGGAATGGTCTGGGGGCTTGTAGAAGGTCCTGGGGGGCTCTAGAAGCGTCTGGGTGCTTTTAGAAGGGTCCTTGTGGGCTCTAGAAGGGTCTGGGTGCTTGTAGAAAGGTCCTGGGGGGCTCTAGAAAAGTCTGGGTACTTTTATAAGGGTCCTGGGGGGCTCTAGAAGGGTCTGGGGGCTTTTATAAGGGTCCTGGGAGGATCTAGAAGGGTCTGAGGGCTTTTAGAAGCGTCCTGGGAGGATCTAGAAGGGTCTGGGGGCTTATAGAAGGGTCCTGGGGGTCTCTAGAATGGTCTGGGAGCTTTCAGAAGGGTCCTGCGAGGCTCTAGAAGGGTCTGGGGGCTTTTAGAACTGTCCTGGGATGCTCTAGAAGGGTCTGGGGGATTTTAGAATGGTTCTGGGATGCTCTAGAAGGTTCTGGGGGCTTTCAGAAGGGTCCAGGGGTCCTCTAGAAGGGTCTGGAGGCTTTTAGAAGGGTCCGGGGGCGCTCTAGAAGGGTCTGGGGGCTTTTAGAAGGGTCCTGGGGTGCTCTAGAAGGGTCTGGGGACTTTTAGAATGCTCCTGGGGATCTCTAGAAGTGTCTGGTGTCTTTTAGAAAGATCCGGGGATTGTCTAGATGTGTCTGCGGCCTTTCAGAAGGGTCCTGGGGGGCTCTAGAAGGGTCTGGGGTCTTTTAGAAGGGTCCTGGGGGGGTCTAGAAGGGTCTGGGGGCTTTTAGAATGGTCCTGGGAGGCTCTAGATGGGTCTGGGTGCTTTTAGAAGGGTCCTGGGGGCCTCTAGAAAGGTCTGAGTGCTTTTAGAAGGGTCATGGGGGTCTCTAGAAGGGTCTGCGGTCTTTTAGAATGATGCGAGGAGGGTCTAGAAGGTTCTGGGGGCTTTTAGAAGGGTCCTGGGGGGCTCTAGAAAGGTCTGGGGTCTTTTAGAAGGGTCCCGGGGTTCTCTAGAAGGGTCTGGGGGCATTTAGAAGTCTCCTGGGGGCCTCTAGACGGGTCTGGGATCTATTAGAGTGGTCCGGGGGGCTCTAGAAGGGTCTGGGGGCTTTTAGAAGGCTCCTGGGAGGCTCTAGAAGGGTCTGGGGTCTTTTAGAAGGGTCCCGGGTTCTCTAGAAGGGTCTGGGGGCATTTAGAAGTCTCCTGGGGGCCTCTAGACGGGTCTGGGATCTATTAGAGTGGTCCGGGGGGGCTCTAGAAGGGTCTGGGGGCTTTTAGAAGGCTCCTGGGAGGCTCTAGAAGGGTCTGGGGGCTTTTAGAAGGTTCCTGGGGTTCTCTAGAAGGGTCTGGGGACTTATAGAAGGGTCCTGGGGGCCTCTAGAAGGGTCTGAGAAATATTAGAGTGGTTCGGGGGGGCTCTAGAAGGGTATGGGGGGGTTTTAGAATGATCCTGGGATGCTTTAGAAGGGTCTGGGGTATTTTCGAAATTATCCGGGGAGGGTCTAGAAGGGCCTGGGGGCTTCTAGAAGGGTCCTAGGGGCCTGTAGAAGGGTCTGGGGGCTTTTAGATGGGTCCTAGGGGGCTCTAGAAGGGTCTGGGGGCTTTTAGAATGATCCTGGGGGGCTCTAGAAGGGTCTGGGGGCTTTTAGAATGATCCGGGGAGGGTCTAGAAAGGTCTGGGGGCTTTTAGAATGGTCCTGGGGGGCTCTAGAAGGGTCTGGGTGCTTTTAGAAGGGTCCTGGGAGGCTCTAGAAGGGTCTGGGGCTTTTAGAAGAGTCCTGGGTGGCTCTAGAGGGTTCTGGGAGGTTTTAGAAGGGTCCTAGGGGCCTCTAGAAGGGTCTGGGGTCTTTTAGAAGGGTCCTGGGATGCTCTAGAAGGGTATGGGGGATTTTAGAAGGGTCCTGGGGTACTCTAGAATGTTCTGGATGCTTTTAGAAGGGTCCTGGGGGGCTCTAGAAGGGTCTGGGTACCTTTAGAAGGGTCCTGGGGGGCTCTAGAATGGTCTGGGTGCTTTTAGAAGTGTCCTGGGTAGCTCTAGAAGGGTCTGGGGTCTTTAGAATGGTCCTGGGGGGCTCTAGAAGGGTCTGGGTGCTTTTAGAAGGGTCCTGGGAGGCTCTAGAAGGGTCTGGGGCTTTTAGAAGAGTCCTGGGTGGCTCTAGAGGGTTCTGGGAGGTTTTAGAAGGGTCCTAGGGGCCTCTAGAAGGGTCTGGGGTCTTTTAGAAGGGTCCTGGGATGCTCTAGAAGGGTATGGGGGATTTTAGAAGGGTCCTGGGGGGCTCTAGAATGTTCTGGGTGCTTTTAGAAGGGTCCTGGGGGGCTCTAGAAGGGTCTGGGTACCTTTAGAAGGGTCCTGGGGGGCTCTAGAATGGTCTGGGTGCTTTTAGAAGTGTCCTGGGTAGCTCTAGAAGGGTCTGGGGGCTTTTAGAATGGTCCGGGGGGGCTCTAGAAGGGTCTGGGGAATTTTAGAAGGGTCCTCGGATTCTCTAGAATGGTCTGGGGGCTATTAGACGGTTCTTGGAGGCCTCTAGAAGGTTCTGGGAGCTTTCACAAGGGTCCTGGGGGTCTCTAGAAGGGTCTGGGGGCTTTTAGAAGGGTCCTGGGGGGCTATAGAATGGTCTGGGGGCTTTTAGAAGGGTCCTGGGTGTCTCTAGAAGGGTCTTGGGGCTTTTAGAAGGGTCCTGGGAGGATCTAGAAGGGTCTGGGTGCTTGTAGATGGGTCCTGGGGGGCTCTAGAAGGTTCTGGGTGCTTTTAGAAGGGTCCTGGGTGGCTCTAGAATGGTCTGGGGGCTTTTAGAACGGTCCGGGGAGGCTCTAGAAGGGTCTGGGGGCTTTTAGAAGTGTCCTGGGGTGCTCTAGAAGGGTCTGGGGAATTTTAGAAGGGTCCTCGGATGCTCTAGAAGGGTCTGGGTGCTTTTAGAAGGGTCCTGGAGGGCTCTAGAAGGTTCTGGCTGCTTTTAGAAGGGTCCTGGGTGACTCTAGAATGTTCTGCTGGCTTTCAGAAGGGTCCTGGGGTCCTCTAGAAGGGTCTGGGGTCTTTTAGAATGGTCCGGGGGGGCTCTAGAAGGGTCTGGGGGCTTTTAGAAGGGTCCTGGGGGCCTCTAGAAGGGCCTGGGAGCTTTTAGAAGGTTCCTGGGGGGCTCTAGAAGGGTCTGGGGGTTTGTAGAAATGTCCTGGGTGCCGCTAGAAGGGTCTGGGGGCTTTTAGAAGCGTCCTGGGAGGCTCAAGAAGGGTCTGGGGGCTTTTAGAAGGGTCCTGGGGTGCTCTAGAAGGGTCTGGGGGCTTTTAGAAGGGTCCTGGGTGGCTCTAGAAGGGTCTGGGGGCTTTTAGAAAGGTCCTGGGAGGATCTAGAAGGGTCTGGGGGCTTTTAGACGGGTCCTGGTGTGGTCTAGAAGGGACGGGGTGGCTTAAGAAGGGTCCTGGGGGCCTCTAGAAGGGTCTGGGGGCGTTTAGAAGGGACCTGTGAGGCTCTGGAAGGGTCTGGGTGCTTTTATAAGGGTCCTGGGGGCCTCTAGAAGGGTCTGGGGGCTTTTACAAGGGTCCGGGGTGGCTCTAGAAGGGTCTGGGTACTTTTAGAAGGGTCCTGGTGGCCTATAGACTGGTCTGGGGGCTATTAGAAGGGTCCTGGGGGGCTCTAGAAGGGTCTGGGTGCTTTTAGAAGGGTCCTGGGAGGGTCTAGAACGGTCTGGGGGCTTTTAGAAGGGTCCTGGGGGTCTCTAGAAGGGTCTGGGGGCTTTTAGATGGGTCCTAGGGTGCTCTAGAAGGGTCAGGGGGCTTTTAGAATGATCCTGGGAGGCTCTAGAAGGGTCTGGGGGCTTTTAGAATGATCCGGGGACGGTCTAGAAGGGTCTGGGTGCTTTTTGAAGGATCCTAGGGGGCTTTAGAAGGGTCTGGGGGGTTTTAGAAGGATCCGGGGGCTTTTAGAAGGATCCGGGGAGGGTCTAGAAGGGTCTGGATGCTTTTAGAATGGTCCTGGGGGTCTCTAGAAGGGTCTGGGTGCTTTTATAAGGGTCCGGGTAGCCTCTAGAAGGGTCTGGGTGCTTTTAGAAAGGTCCTGGGGTGCTCTAGAAGGGTCTAGAGGCTTTTAGACGGGTCCTGGTGTGCTCTAGAAGGGACGGGGGGGCTTAAGAAGGGCCCTGGGACCTCTAGAAGGGTCTGGTGGGCTTTTAGAAGGGTCCTGGGAGGCTCTAAAAGGGTTTGGAAGTTTTTAGAAGCGTCCTGGGGGGCTCTAGAAGGGTCTGGGGGCTTTTAGAAGGGTCCTGGGTGTCTCTAGAAGGGTCTGGGGGCTTTTAGAAGGGTCCTGGTGTGCTCTAGAATGGTCTGGGGGCTTGTAGAAGCGTCTTGGGTGTCTCTAGAAGGGTCTGGGGGCTTTTAGAAGGGTCCTGGGAGGATCTAGATGGGTCTGGGGGCTTTTAGAAGGGTCCTGGGATGCTCTAGAAGGGTCTGGGGGCTTGTAGATGGGTCCTGGGGGGCTCTATAAGGGTCTGGGTGCTTTTAGAAGGGTCCTGGGTGGCTGTAGAAGGGTCTGGGGGCTTTTAGAAGGGTCCGGTGGGGCTCTAGAAGTGTCTGGGGTCTTTTAGAAGTGTCCTGGGGAGCTCTAGAAGGGTCTGAGGAATTTTAGAAGGGTCCTCGGATGATCTAGAAGGGTCTGGGTGCTTTTAGAATGGTCCTGGGGTGCTCTAGAAGGGCCTGGGGACTTTTAGAAGGGTCCTGGGGTGCTCTAGAAGGGACGGGGTTCATTAAGAGGGGCACTGGGTGCCTCTTGAAGGGTCTGGGGGCATTTAGAAGGGTACTGGGGGGCTCTAGAAGGGTCTGGGGGCTTTTAGAATGATCCTGGGGGGCTCTAGAAGGGTCTGGGGTCTTTTCGAAGGATCCGGGGAGGGTCTAGAAGGGTCTGGGTGCTTTTAGAAGGGTCCTAGGGGCCTCTAGAAGGGTCTGGGGGCTTTTAGATGGGTCCTAGGGGGCTCTAGAAGGGTCTGGGGGCTTTTGGAATGATCCCGGGGAACTCTAGAAGGGTCTGGGAGCTTTTAGATGGGTCCTAGGGAGCTCTAGAAGCGTCTCGGGGCTTTTAGAATGATCCTGGGGGGCTCTAGAAGGGTCTGGGGGCTTTTAGAATGATCCGGGGAGGGTCTAGAAAGGTCTGGGGGCGTTTAGAATGGTCCTGGGAAGCTCTAGAAGGGTCTGGGTGCTTTTAGAAGGGTCCTGGGAGGCTCTAGAAGGGTCTGGGGCTTTTAGAAGAGTCCTGGGTGGCTCTAGAGGGTTCTGGGAGGTTTTAGAAGGGTCCTAGGGGCCTCTAGAAGGGTCTGGGGTCTTTTAGAAATGTCCTGGGATGCTCTAGAAGGGTATGGGGGATTTTAGAAGGGTCCTGGGGGGCTCTAGAATGTTCTGGGGGCTTTTAGAAGGGTCCTGGGGGGCTCTAGAAGGGTCTGGGTACCTTTAGAAGGGTCCGGGGGGGCTCTAGAATGGTCTGGGTGCTTTTAGAATTGTCCTGGGTAGCTCTAGAAGGGTCTGGGGGCTTTTAGAAATGTCCGGGGGGGCTCTAGAAGGGTCTGGGGAATTTTAGAAGGGTCCTCGGATTCTCTAGAATGTCTGGGTGCTTGTAGAAGGGTCCTGGAGGGCTCTAGAATGTTCTGGGTGCTTTCAGAAGGGTACTGGGGGTTTCTAGAAGGGTCTGGGGGCTTTTAGAATGGTCCTGGGGGGCTCTAGAAGGGTCTGGGTGCCTTTAGAAGGGTCCTGGGTGACTCTAGAATGTTCTGCTGGCTTTCAGAAGGGTCCTGGGTTCCTCTAGAAGGGTCTGGGTGCTTGTAGAAGGGTCCTGGGGGGCTCTAGAATGGTCTGGGGGCTTTTAGAAGGGTCCTGGGTGGCTCTAGAAGGGTCTGGGGGCTTTTAGAAGGGTCCGGGGGGGCTCTAGAAGGGTCTGGGGAATTTTAGAAGGGTCCTCGGATTCTCTAGAATGGTCTGGGGGCTATTAGACGGTTCTTGGAGGCCTCTAGAAGGTTCTGGGAGCTTTCAGAAGGGTCCTGGGGGTCTCTAGAAGGGTCTGGGGGCTTTTAGAAGGGTCCTGGGGGGCTATAGAATGGTCTGGGGGCTTTTAGAAGGGTCCTTGGTGTCTCTAGTAGGGTCTTGGGGCTTTTAGAAGGGTCCTGGGAGGATCTAGAAGGGTCTGGGTGCTTGTAGATGGGTCCTGGGGGGCTCTAGAAGGTTCTGGGTGCTTTTAGAAGGGTCCTGGGTGGCTCTAGAATGGTCTGGGGGCTTTTAGAACGGTCCGGGGAGGCTCTAGAAGGGTCTGGGGGCTTTTAGAAGTGTCCTGGGGTGCTCTAGAAGGGTCTGGGGAATTTTAGAAGGGTCCTCGGATGCTCTAGAAGGGTCTGGGTGCTTTTAGAAGGGTCCTGGAGGGCTCTAGAAGGTTCTGGCTGCTTTTAGAAGGGTCCTGGGTGACTCTAGAATGTTCTGCTGGCTTTCAGAAGGGTCCTGGGGTCCTCTAGAAGGGTCTGGGGTCTTTTAGAATGGTCCGGGGGGGCTCTAGAAGGGTCTGGGGGCTTTTAGAAGGGTCCTGGGGGCCTCTAGAAGGGCCTGGGAGCTTTTAGAAGGGTCCTGGGGGGCTCTAGAAGGGTCTGGGGGTTTGTAGAAATGTCCTGGGTGCCGCTAGAAGGGTCTGGGGGCTTTTAGAAGCGTCCTGGGAGGCTCAAGAAGGGTCTGGGGGCTTTTAGAAGGGTCCTGGGGTGCTCTAGAAGGGTCTGGGGGCTTTTAGAAGGGTCCTGGGTGGCTCTAGAAGGGTCTGGGGGCTTTTAGAAAGGTCCTGGGAGGATCTAGAAGGGTCTGGGGGCTTTTAGACGGGTCCTGGTATGGTCTAGAAGGGACGGGGTGGCTTAAGAAAAGTCCTGGGAGCCTCTAGAAGGGTCTGGGGGCGTTTAGAAGGGACCTGTGAGGCTCTGGAAGGGTCTGGGTGCTTTTATAAGGGTCCTGGGGGCCTCTAGAAGGGTCTGGGGGCTTTTACAACGGGTCCGGGGTGGCTCTAGAAGGGTCTGGGTACTTTTAGAAGGGTCCTGGTGGCCTATAGACTGGTCTGGGGGCTATTAGAAGGGTCCTGGGGGGCTCTAGAAGGGTCTGGGTGCTTTTAGAAGGGTCCTGGGAGGGTCTAGAACGGTCTGGGGGCTTTTAGAAGGGTCCTGGGGGTCTCTAGAAGGGTCTGGGGGCTTTTAGATGGGTCCTAGGGTGCTCTAGAAGGGTCAGGGGGCTTTTAGAATGATCCTGGGAGGCTCTAGAAGGGTCTGGGGGCTTTTAGAATGATCCGGGGACGGTCTAGAAGGGTCTGGGTGCTTTTTGAAGGATCCTAGGGGGCTTTAGAAGGGTCTGGGGGGTTTTAGAAGGATCCGGGGGCTTTTAGAAGGATCCGGGGAGGGTCTAGAAGGGTCTGGATGCTTTTAGAATGGTCCTGGGGGTCTCTAGAAGGGTCTGTGTGCTTTTATAAGGGTCCGGGTAGCCTCTAGAAGGGTCTGGGTGCTTTTAGAAAGGTCCTGGGGTGCTCTAGAAGGGTCTAGAGGCTTTTAGACGGGTCCTGGTGTGCTCTAGAAGGGACGGGGGGGCTTAAGAAGGGCCCTGGGACCTCTAGAAGGGTCTGGTGGGCTTTTAGAAGGGTCCTGGGAGGCTCTAAAAGGGTTTGGAAGTTTTTAGAAGCGTCCTGGGGGGCTCTAGAAGGGTCTGGGGGCTTTTAGAAGGGTCCTGGGTGTCTCTAGAAGGGTCTGGGGGCTTTTAGAAGGGTCCTGGTGTGCTCTAGAATGGTCTGGGGGCTTGTAGAAGCGTCTTGGGTGTCTCTAGAAGGGTCTGGGGGCTTTTAGAAGGGTCCTGGGAGGATCTAGATGGGCCTGGGGGCTTTTAGAAGGGTCCTGGGATGCTCTAGAAGGGTCTGGGGGCTTGTAGATGGGTCCTGGGGGGCTCTATAAGGGTCTGGGTGCTTTTAGAAGGGTCCTGGGTGGCTGTAGAAGGGTCTGGGGGCTTTTAGAAGGGTCCGGTGGGGCTCTAGAAGTGTCTGGGGTCTTTTAGAAGTGTCCTGGGGAGCTCTAGAAGGGTCTGAGGAATTTTAGAAGGGTCCTCGGATGATCTAGAAGGGTCTGGGTGCTTTTAGAATGGTCCTGGGGTGCTCTAGATGGGCCTGGGGACTTTTAGAAGGGTCCTGGGGTGCTCTAGAAGGGACGGGGTTCATTAAGAGGGGCACTGGGTGCCTCTTGAAGGGTCTGGGGGCATTTAGAAGGGTACTGGGGGGCTCTAGAAGGGTCTGGGGGCTTTTAGAATGATCCTGGGGGGCTCTAGAAGGGTCTGGGGTCTTTTCGAAGGATCCGGGGAGGGTCTAGAAGGGTCTGGGTGCTTTTAGAAGGGTCCTAGGGGCCTCTAGAAGGGTCTGGGGGCTTTTAGATGGGTCCTAGGGGGCTCTAGAAGGGTCTGGGGGCTTTTGGAATGATCCCGGGGGGCTCTAGAAGGGTCTGGGGGCTTTTAGAATGATCCTGGTGGTCTCTAGAAGGGTCTGGGGGCTTTTAGAATGATCCGGGGACGGTCTAGAAAGGTCTGGGTGCTTTTTGAAGGATCCTAGGTGTCTCTAGAAGGGTCTGGGGGCTTTTAGAAGGATCCGGGGAGAGTCTAGAAGGGTCTGGGGGCTTTTAGAAGGGTCCTGGTTTTCTCTAGAATGGTCTGATTGCTTTTAGAAGGGTACTGGGAGGCTCTAGAAGGGTCGGGGTGCTTTTATAAGGGTCCGGGGAGCCTCTAGAAGGGTCTGGGTGCTTTTAGAAAGGTCCTGGGGGGCTCTAGAAGGGTCAAGAGGCTTTTAGACGGGTCCTGGGGGCCTCTAGAAGGGTCTGGGTGCTTTTAGAAGGGTCCTGGGTGGCTCTAGAAAGGTCTGGGGGGTGTAGAAGGGTCCTGGGGGGCTCTAGAAGGGTATAGGGGCTTTTAGAAGGGTCCTGGGGGCATCTAGAAGGGTCTGGGAGCTTTTAGAAGGGTCCTGGGCGGCTCTAGAAGGGTCTGGGGGCTTGTAGAAGGGTCCTGGGTGCCGCTAGAAGGGTCTGGGTGCTTTTAGAAGCGTGCTGGGCGTCTCAAGAAGGGTCTGGGTGCTTTTAGAACGGTCCTGGGGTGATCTAGAAGGGTCTGGGGGCATTTAGAAGGGTCCTGGGGGTCTCTACAAGGGTCTGGTGGCTTTTAGAAGGGTCCTGGGGCCTCTAGAAAGGTCTGGGGGCTTTTAGAAAGGTCCTGGGAGGATCTAGAAGGGTCTGGGGGCTTAAGAAGGGCCCTGGGGCCTCTAGAAGGGTCTGGGGTCTTTTAGAAGGGTCCTGGGGGGCTCTATAAGGGTCTGGAGGATTTTAGAATTGTCCGGGGGGGCGCTAGAAGGGTCTGAAGGCTTTTAGAAGGGTCCTGGGAGCCTCTAGAAGGGTCTGGGAACTATTAGAGTGGTTCGGGGGGGCTCTAGAAGGGTCTGGAGGCTTTTAGAAGGGTCTTGGGGGGCTCTAGAAGGGTCTGGGGAATTTTAGAATAATCCGGGGAGGGTCTAGAAGGGTCTGGGTTCTTTTAGAATAGTCCTGGGAGGTTTTAGAAGGGTCTGGGGTCTTTTAGAATGATCAGGGGAGGGTCTAGAAGGGTCTGGGCGCTTTTAGACGGGTCCTGGGGGGCTCTACAAGGGTCTGGAGGCTTTTAGAGGGGTTCTGGGGGGCCCTAGAAGGGTCTGGGTTCATTTAGAAGGATCCGGGGAGGGTCTAGAAAGGTCGGGGGGCTATTAGAAGGGTATTGGGAGGCTCTAGAAGAATCTGGGGGCTTTTAGAATGATCCGGGGAGGGGCTAGAAGGGTCTGGGGGTCTTTAGAAGGGTCCTGGGGGGCTCAAGAAGGGTCTGGGGGCTTTTAGAAGGGTCCTGGGGTGCTCTAGAAGGGTCTGGGGGCTTTTAGAATGATCCTGGGGGGCTCTAGAAGGGTCTGGGGGCTTTTAGAAGGGTCCTGGGGCCTCTAGAAAGGACTGGGGTCTTTTAGAAAGGTCCTGGGAGGATCTAGAAGGGTCTGGGGGCTTTTAGAAGGATCCGGGGAGGGTCTAGATGGGTCTGGGTGATTTTAGAAGGGTCCTGAGGGGCTCTAGAAGGGTCTGGGAGCTTTTAGTAGGGTCCTGGGTGGCTCTAGAAGGGTCTGGGGTCATTTAGAATGGTCCTGGGGGGCTCTAGAAGGGTCTGGGGGCTTCTAGAAGGGTCCTGGGGGCCTCTAGAAGGATCTGGGGGCTTTTAGATGGGTCCTGGGCTTCTCTAGAAGGGTCTGGGGGCATTTAGAAGTGTCCTGAGGGGCTCTAGAAGGGTCTGGGGGCTTTTAGAATGATCCGGGGGTCTAGAAACGTCTGGGCGCTTTTTGAAGGATCCTAGGGGGCTCTAGAAGGGTCTGGGGGCTTTTAGAAGGATCCGAGGAGGGTCTAGATGGGTCTGGGGGCTTTTAGAAGGGTCCTGGGGTTCTCTAGAAGGGTCTGGTTTCTTTTAGAAGGGTACTGGGAGGTTCTAGAAGGGTCGGGGTGCTTTTATAAGGGTCCGGGGAGCCTCTAGAAGGGTCTGGGTGCTTTTAGAAAGGCCCTGGGGGGCTCTAGAAGGGTCTAGAGGCTTTTAGACGGGTCCTGGGGGCCTCTAGAAGGGTCTGGGTGCTTTTAGAAGGGTCTGGGTGGTTCTAGAAGGGTCTGGTTGCTTGTAGAAGGGTCCTGGGGGGCTCTAGAAGGGTCTGAGGGGTTTTAGAAGGGTCCTGGGGGCCTCTAGAAGGGTCTGGGAGCTTTTAGAATGGTCCTGGGGGGCTCTAGAAGGGTCTGGGGGCTTTTAGAAGGGTCTTGGGGTGCTCTAGAAGGATCTGGGGGCTTTTAGATAGGTCCTGGGGTGCTCTAGAAGGGTCTGGGGGCTTTTAGAAGGGTCCTGAGGGGCTCTAGAAGGGTCTGGGTGCTTTTAGAAGGGTCCTGGGAGGCTCTAGAAGGGTCTGGGGGCTTTTAGAAGGGTCCTGGGGGCTCTAGAAGAGTCTAGAGGCTTTTAGAAGGGTCCTGGGGGCCTCTAGAAGGGTCTGGGGGCGTTTAGAAGGGACCTGTGAGGCTCTGGAATGGTCTGGGTGCTTTTATAAGGGTCCTGGGGGCCTCTAGAAGGGTCTGGGTGCTTTTACGATGGTCCGGGGGGGCTCTAGAAGGGTCTGGGGACTTTTAGAAGGGTCCTGGTGGCCCCTAGACGGGTCTGGGGGCTATTAGAAGGGTCCTGGGGGGCTCTAGATAGGTCTGGGTGCTTGTAGAAGGGTCCTGGGGGGGTCTGGAACGGTCTGGGGGCTTTTAGAAGGGTCCTGGGGGTCTCTAGAAGGGTCTGGGTGCTTTTAGATGGGTCCTAGGGGGCTATAGAAGGGTCAGGGGGCTTTTAGAATGATCCTGGGGGGCTCTAGAAGGGTCTGGGGGCTTTTAGAATGATCCAGGGACGGTCTAGAAGGGTCTGGGTGCTTTTTGAAGGATCCTAGGGGGCTCTAGAAGGGTCTGGGGTCTTTTAGAATGATCCGGGGAGGGTCTAGAAGGGTCTGGGTGCTTTTAGAAGGGTCCTGGGAGGCTCTAGAAGGGTCTGGTGGCTTTTAGAAGGGTCCTGGGAGGATCTGGAAGGGTCTGGGTGCTTTTATAAGGGTCCGGGGAGCCTCTAGAAGGGTCTGGGTGCTTTTGGAAAGGTCCTGGAGTGCTCTAGAAGGGTCTAGAGGCTTTTAGACGGGTCCTGGTGTGCTCTAGAAGGGACGGGGGGGCTTAAGAAGGGCCCTGGGGCCTCTAGAAGGGTCTGGGGGCTTTTAGAAGGGTCCTGGGGGGCTCTAGAAGGGTTTGGAAGTTTTTAGAAGCGTCCTGGGGGCTCTAGAAGGGTCTGGGGGCTTTTAGAAGGGTCCTGGGGGGCTCTAGAAGGGTCTGGGGTCTTTTATACTGTCCTGGGGGTCTGTAGAAGGGTCTGGGTGCATTTAGAAGGGTCCTGTGGGGCTCTAGAAGGATCTGGGGGATTTCAGAAGGGTCGTGGGGGCCTCTAGAAGGGTCTAGGGGCTTTTAGAAGGGTCCGGGGGAGATCTAGAAAGGTCTGGGGGCTTTTAGAAGGGTCCTGGGGTGCTCTAGAAGGTATGGGGGGGCTTAAGAGGGGCCCTGGGGCCTCTAAAAGGGTCTGGTGTCTTTTAGAAGGGTCCTGGGGGGCTGTATAAGGGTCTGGAGGATTTTAAATGGGTCCGGGGGGGCTCTAGAAGGGTCTGGGTGCTTTTAGAAGGGTCCTGGGTTGCTCTAGAAGAGTCTGGGGGCTTTTATAGGGTCCTGGGGGTCTGTAGAAGGGTCTGGGGGCTTTCAGAATGGTCCTGGGGGACTCTAGAAGGGTCTGGGGGATTTTAGAAGGGTACCGGGGGGCTCTAAAAGGGTCTGGGTGCTTTTAGAATGGTCCTGGGATGCTCTAGAAGGGTCTGGGGGCTTTTAGAATAATCCGGGGAGGGTCTAGATTAGTCTGGGGGCTTTTAGAAGGGTCTTTGGGTGCTCTAGAAGGGTCTGGGTTCTTTTAGAAAGGTCCTGGGGTGCTCTAGAAGGGTCTGGGGGCTTTTAGAAGGATCCGGGGAGGGTCTAGAATGGTCTGGGTGCTTTTAGAATGGTCCTGGGGGGCTCTAGAAGGGTCTGGGTGCTTTTAGAAGGGTCCTGTGGGGCTCTAGAAGGGTCTGGGGGCTTTTAGAAGTGTCCTGGGGGTCTCTAGAGGGTCTGTAGGCTTTTATAGGGTCCTCGGGGTCTGTAGAAGTGTCTGGGTGCTTTTAGAAGGGTTCTGTGGGGCTCTAGAAGGTTCTGGGGGCTTTCAGAAGGGTCCTGGGTGCCTCTAGAAGGGTCTAGGGGCTTTTAGAAGGGTCCGGGGGGGCTCTAGAAGGGTCTGGGTGCTTTTAGAAGGGTCCTGGGGTGATCTGGAAGGGTCTGGGGACTTTTAGAAGGGTCCTGGGGATCTCTAGATGTGTCTGGGGGCTTTTAGAATTATCCGGAGAGGGTCTAGAAGATTCTGCGGCCTTTTAGAAGGGTCCTGGGTGGGTCTAGAAGGGTCTGGGGGCTTTTAGAAGGGTCTTGGCGTGCTCTAGAATGGTCTGGGGGCCTTAAGATGGGCCCTGGGTACATCTAGAAGGGTCTGGGGGCTTTTAGAAGGGTCCTGCGATGCTCTAGAAGGGTCTGGGTGCTTTTAGAAGGGTCCTGGGGGGCTCTAGAAGGGTCTGGGGGCTTTTAGAAAGGTCCTGGGAGGATCTAGAAGGGTATGGGTGCTTTTAGAAGGATCCGGGGAGGGTCTAGAAGGGTCTGGGGGCTTTTAGAAGGGTCCTGGTTGCCTCTAGAAGGGTCGCGGGACTTTTAGAAGGGTCCTGGGGGCCTCTAGAAGGGTCTGGGGTCTTTTAGAATGGTCCTGGGGGACTCTAGAAGGGTCTGGTGGCTTTTAGATGTGTCCTGGGGGGCTCTAGAATGGTCTGGGGGCTTTTAGATGGGTCCTAGGGGGCTCTAGAAGGGTCTGCGGGCTTTTAGAATGATCCTGGGGGGCTCTAGAAGTGTCTGGGGGCTTTTAGAATGATCCGGGGACGGTCTAGAAGGGTCTTTAGGCTTTTTGAAGGATCCTAGGGTGCTCTAGAATGGTCTGGGGTCTTTTAGAAGTGTCCTGGGGGGTTTTGAAGGGTCTGGGGGCATTTAGAATGGTCCTGGGAGGCTCTAGAAGGGTCTGGGTGCTTTTAGAAGGGTCCTGGGGGGCTCTAGAAGGGTCTAGAGGCTTTTAGAAGGGTCCTGGGTGCCTCTAGAAGGGTCTGGGGGCCTTCAGAAGGGTCCTGGGAGGCTCTGGAAGGGTCTGGGTGCCTTTATAAGGGTCCTGGGGGCCTCTAGAAGTGTCTGGTGTCTTTTACAAGGGTCCGGGGGGGCTCTAGAAGGGTCTGGGGACTTTTAGAAGGGTCCTGGTGGCCTCTAGACAAGTCTGGGTGCTATTAGAAAGGTCCTGGGGGGCTGTAGAAGGGTCTGGGGGCTTGTAGAAGGGTCCTGGGGGGGGCTAGAATGGTCTGGGGTCTTTTAGAAGGGTCCTGGGTGGCTCTAGGAGGTTCTGGGGGCTTTCAGAATGGTCCTGGGGGTCTCTAGAAGGGTCTGGGTGCTTTTAGAACGGTCCTGGGGGGCTCAAGAATGGTCTGGGTGCTTTTAGAAGGGTCCTGTGGGGCTCTAGAAGGTTCTGGGGGCTTTCAGAAGGGTCCTGGGGGCCTATAGAAGGGTCTAGGGGCTTTTAGAAGGGTCCGGGGGGGCTCTAGAAGGGTCTGGGGGCTTTTAGAAGGGTCCTGGGTTGCTCTAGAAGGGTCTGGGGGCTTTTAGAAGGGTCCTGGGATGCTCTAGAAGGGACGGGGCTGCTTAATAGGGGCCCTGGGGCTTCTAGAAGGGTCTGGGGTCTTTTAGAAGCGTCCTGGGGGGCTCTAGAAGGGTCTGGAAGTTTTGAGAAGGGTCCTGGGGGGCTCTAGAAGGGTCTGGGGGCTTTTAGAAGTGTCCCGGGGTGCTCTAGAATGGTCTGGGGTCTTTTAGAAGGATCCGGGGAGGGTCTAGAAGGGTCTGGGGGCTTTTAGAAGGGTCTTGGGAGGCTCTAGAAAGGTCTGGGGCCTTTTCAAAGGAACCTGAACGTCTCCAGAAGGGTCTGGGGGCTTTTGGAAGGGTCCTTGGGGGCTCTAGAATGGTCTGGGTCCTTTGTACTTAGCTGGCAGGGGAGACACCCTGATCAAGCAGGTGCTTTTCCCAGGCCAGGCTCATCCTTTGCACTCCGGGTGTGCTGAGCCCTGCGAATTCCCCAAATGTGCAAAATTAAAATTTTTGCTCTAGAAGCACCCAGACCCTTCTAGAGCCCCCCAGGAACCTTCTAAAAGCACCCAGACACGTCTAGAGCCCCCAGTGTGCTTCTCAAAGCCCCCGGACTTTCTAGAGCCCCCCAAAACCTTATAAAGGCCCCCAAAATCTTATAAAGCCCCCCAGGCCCTACTAAACCCCCTTAGGACCCTTCTACAATACCCTAGACCCTTCTAGAGCCACCGAGGACCCTTCTAAAAGACCCCAAACCCTTCCGGAGCCCCTTAGGAACCTTTTTAGAGACCCTAGACCCTCCTAGATCCTTCAAGGACTCTTCTAAAAGCCCCCAGATACTTCTAGGGGTTAGAGGCAGGGTTAGGGTTAGGGTTAGGGTTAGGGTTAGGGTTAGGGTTAGGGTTAGGGTTAGGGTTAGGGTTAGGGTTAGGGTTAGGGTTAGGGTTAGGATTAGGGTTAGGGTTAGGGTTAGGGTTAGGGTTAGAGTTAGGGTTAGGATTAGGGTTAGGGTTAGGGTTAGGGTTAGGGTTAGGGTTAGGGTTAGGGTTAGGGTTAGAGTTAGGGTTAGGGTTAGGGTTAGGGTTAGGGTTAGAGTTAGGATTAGGGTTAGGGTTAGGGTTAGAGTTAGGGTTAGGTTTAGGGTTAGGGTTAGGGTTAGGGTTAGATTTAGGGTTTGAGTTAGGGTTAGGGTTAGGGTTAGGGTTAGGTTTAGGGTTAGGGTTAGGGTTAGGGTTAGGGTTAGGGTTAGGGTTTGGGTTTGTGTTAGAGTTAGGGTTAGAGTAAGAGTTAGGGTTAGGGATAGGGTTAGGAACCTTTTTTAGCCCTACAGGACCCATCTAAAAGCACTCAGACCATTCAACATCCCCTCAGGACCCTCCTAACTGTCCCCAGATCCTTCTAGAGCCCACCAGGACCCTTCTAAAAGACCCAGACCCTTCTAGAGCCCCCCAAGACCATTCTAAAAGCCCCCAGACCCTTCTAGAGCCCCCCAGGACCCTTCTAATAGCCCCCAGAGCCTTCTAGATGCCCTCAGGACGCTTCTAAAAGCCCTAACACCCTTCTAGAGCCCCCCAGGACCCTTCTAAAAGCCTCCAGACACTTCTAGAGCTCCCCAGGACCCTTCTAAAATCCCCCAGACCCTTCTAGAGGCCCCCAGGGCCCCTCTAATGGTCCCCAGACCCTTCTAGAGCCCCCCAGGACCCATCTAAAAGCACCCAGACCCTTCTACATTCCCACAGAACCCTTCTAAAAGCCCCCAGACCCTTCTAGAGCCACCCAGGTCCCTTCTAAAAGCACCCAGACCCTTCTAGAGGCCCCCAGGGCCCCTCTAATGGTCCCCAGACCCTTCTAGAGCCCCCCAGGACCCATCTAAAAGCACCCAGACCCTTCTACATCCCCACAGAACCCTTCTAAAAGCCACCAGACCCTTCTAGAGCCACCCAGGTCCCTTCTAAAAGCACCCAGACCCTTCTAGATGCACCCAGGACCCTTCTGAAAGCACCCAGACCCTTCTAGACCATCCCCGGATCATTCTAAAAGCACCCAGACCCATCTAGAGCCCACCAGGACTCTTCTAAAACCCTCCAGACCCTTCTAGTGGTCCCCAGGACCCTTCCAAAAGCCCCCAGACCCTTCTAGACCCCCCAGGACCCTTCTAAAAGCCTCCAGACCCTTCTAGAGCTCCCCAGGACCCTTCTAAATGCACCCAGACATTTCTAGCGCCCCCCAGGACCCTTCTAAAAGCCCCCAGACCCATCTAGAGCTCCCCAGGACCCTTCTAAAAGCACCCAGACCCTTCTAGAGCCCCCCTGTACCCTTCTAAAAGCACCCAGACCCTTCGAGAGCCCCACAGGACCCTTCTAAAAGCCACCAGACCCTTCTAGACCCTCCCCGAATCCTTCTAAAAGCACTCAGACCCTTCTAGAGACACGCAGGACCCTTCTAAAAGCCCCCAGACCCTTCTAGAGCCTCCCAGGACCATTCTAAAAGCCCCCAGACAATTCTAGAGCTCCCCAGGACCCTTCTAAAATCCCCCAGACCCTTCTAGAGGACCCCAGTGCCCCTCTAATATTACCCAGACCCATCTAGAGCCCCCAAGGACCCTTCTAAAAGTCCCCAGAGCCTTCTAGACCCAACCTGGATCCTTCTAATAGCACCCAGACCCTTCTAGAGCCCCCCAGGACCCTTCTACAAGACCTCCGAACCCTTCTAGAGCCTCTACGGACCCTTCTAAAAGCCCCCGGACCCTTCTAGATCCCCCCAGGACCCATCTGAAAGCCCCCAGACCCTTCTACAGCCACACAGGACCCTTCTGAAAGCACCCAGACCCTTCTAGAGCCCCCCAGGACCCTTCTAAAAGAACCCAGACCCTTCTACACCCTCCCCGGATCATTCTAAAAGCACCCAGACCCTTCTACAGCCTCCCAGGACCCTTCTAAAATCCTTCAGACCCTTCTAGAAGCCCCCAGGACCCTTCTGAAAGCCCCCAGAGCCTTGTAGATGCCCCCAGGACCCTTCTAAAAGCAACCACACCCTTCTAGAGCCCCCCAGGACGCTTCTAAAAGCCCCCAGACCATTCTAGAGCCACCCAGAACCCTTCTAAAAGCTCCCAGACCCTTCTAGAGGCCCCCAAGATCCTTCTAAAAGCACCCAGACCCTTCTAGAGCCCACCGGGACCCTTCTAAATGCCCCCAGACCATTCTAGAGCCACCCAGGACATTTCTAAAAGCACCCAGACCCTTCTAGAGCCCACCAGGACCCTTCTAAAAGCAACCAGACCATTCTAGAGCCACCCAGGGCCCTTCTAAAATCACCCAGACACTTCTAGAGCCTCCCAGGACCCTTCTAAAAATCCTCAGACCCATCTAGAGGCCCCCAGGACCCTTCTAAAAGTCCCCAGAGCCATCTAGATGCCCCCAGGACCCTTCTAAAAGCACTCACACTCTTCTAAAGCCAACCAGGACTCTTCTAAAAGCCCCCAGAGCATTCTAGAGCCACGCAGGACCATTCTAAAAGCCCCCAGACCCTTCTAAAGACCCCCAGGACCCTTCTTAAAGCACCCAGACCCTTCTAGAGCCTCCCAGGACCCTTCTAAAAGAACCCAGACGCTTCTAGATCACCACAGCACCCTTCTAAAAGCCCCCAGACCCTTCTAGACCCTCCCCGAATCCTTCTAAAACACCCAGACCCTTCTACAGCCTCCCAGGACCCTTCTAATATCCCGCAGACATTTCTAGAGGCCCCCAGGACCCTTCTAAGAGCACCCAGACCATTCTAGATCCCCCCAGGACCCTTCTAAAAGCCCCCAGACCCTTCTAGATTCTCCCAGGACCCTTCTAAAAGCCCCCAGACCCTTCTAGAGCTCCCCAGGACCCTTCTAAAAGCCCCCAGACCCTTCTAGAGGCCACCAGGGCTTCTCTAATGGTCCCCAGACTCTTCTAGAGCCACCAAGGACCCTTCTAAAAGGCCCCAGAGCCTTCTAGACCCTCCCCGGATCCTTCTAATAGACCCCAGACCCTTCTAGAGCCACGCAGGACCCTTCTAAAAGCACCCAGACCTTTCTAGAGGCCCCCTGGACCCTTCAAAAAGCCCCCAGACCCTTCTAGAGCCTCCCAGGGCCATTCTAAAAGCAACCAGACCCTTCTAGATCCTCCCAGGACCCTTCTAAAAGCACCCAGACCCTTCTAGAGCCCACCAGGACCTTTCTAAATGCCCCCAGACCCTTATAGAGCCCCACAGGACCCTTCTAAAAGCACCCATACCCTTCTATAGACCCTACAGGACCCTTCTAGAAGCCCTCAGACCTTTCCAGAGTCTCCCAGGACCCTTCTAAAAGCCCCCAGACCCTTCTAGAGACCCCCAGGACACTTCTAAAAGCACCCAGACCCTTCTAGAGCCCCCTAGGACCCTTCTCAAAGACCCCAGACCCTTCTAGATTCCTCCAGGACCCTTCTAAAAGCACCCAGACCCTTCTAGAGACCCGCAGGACCCTTCTAAAAGCCCCCAGACCCTTCTATATTCCCCCAGGACCCTTCTAAAAGACTCCAGACCCTTCTAGAGCTCCCCAGGACCCTTCTAAAATCCCCCAGACCCTTCTAGAGGCGGCCAGGGCTCCTCTAATGGTCCCCAGACCCTTCTAGAGCCCCCAAGGACCCTTCTAAAAGCCCCCAGAGCCTTCTAGACCCTCCCCGGATCCTTCTAATAGCACCCAGACCCTTCTAGAGCCCCCAAGGACCCTTCTAAAAGCCCCCAGACCCTTCTAGAGACCCACAGGACCCTTCTAATAGCACTCAGACCCTTCTAGAGTCTACCAGGACCCTTCTAAAAGCACCCAGACCTTTCTAGAGCTCCCCAGGACCATTCTAAACTCCCCCAGACCCTTCCAGAGCCCCCCAGGACGCTTCTAAATGCCCCCAGACCCATCTAGAGCACCCCAGGACTCTTCTAAAAGCCTCCAGTCCCTTCTAGAGGCCCCCAGGACCCTTCTGAATGCCCCCAGACCCTTCTAGAGCCCCCCAGGACTCTTCTAAAAGACCCCAGACCATTCCAGAGACCCTCAGGACCCTTCTGAAAGCGCCCAGACCCTTCTAGAGCAACCCAGGACCCTTCTAAATGCACCCAGACACTTCTAGCGCCACCCAGGACCCTTCTAAAAGCCCCCAGACCCTTCTAGAGCCCCCCAGGACACTTCTAACAGCCCCCAGACCATTCTAGACCCACCCCGAATCCTTCTAAAAGCGCCCAGACCATTCTAGAACCTCCCAGGACCCTTTCAAAAGGCCGCAGACACTTCTAGAGTACCCCAGGGCCCTTCTAAAAGCCCCCAGAGCCTTCTAGATGCCCCCAGGACCCTTCTAAAAGCCCTCACACCCTTTACAGACCACCCAGGACCCTTCTAAAAGACCACCGACCTTCTAGAGCCCCCCAGGACCCTTCTAAAAGCCCCCAGACCCTTCTAGAGAACCGCAGGACCCTTTTAAATGCCCCCACACCCTTCTAGAGTCTACCAGGACCCTTCTAAAAGCCCCCAGACCCTTCTAGAGCTGCCCAGGACCCTTCTAAACTCCCCGAGACCCTTCTAGAGGCCCCCAGGGCTCCTCTAATGGTCCCCAGACCATTCTAGAGCCCCCAAGGACCCTTCTAAAAGCCTCCAGACCCTTCTAGAGACACGCAGGACCCTTCTAAAAGACCCCAGACCATTCTAGAGCCTTCCAGGACCCTTCTAAAAGCCCCCAGACAATTCTAGAGCTCCCCAGGACCCTTCTAAAATCTCCCAGACCCTTCTAGAGGTCCCCAGGGCCCCTCTAATGGTCCCCAGACCCTTCTATAGCCCCCAAGGACCCTTCTAAAAGCTCCCAGACCCTTCTAGACCCTCCCAGGATCCTTCTAATAACCCCCAGACCCTTCTAGAGCCCCCCAGGACCCTTCTAAAAGCCCCCAGACCCTTCTAGAGCCTCCACGGACCCTTCTGAAAGCCCCCGGACCCTTCCAGAGGCCCCCAGGACCCATCTAAAAGCCCCCAGAGCTTTCTAGAGGCCCCCTGGACCCATCAAAAAGCCCCCAGACCCTTCTAGAGCCTCCCAGGACCCTTCTAAAAGCCCCCAGACCCTTCTAGAGCCCCCAAGGACCATTCTAAAAGCCCCCAGACCCTTCTAGAGCCTCGCACGACCCTTCTAAAAGCACCCAGACCCTTCTAGAGACCCTACAGGACCCTTCTAAAAGCAATCAGACCCTTCTAGCGTCTCCCAGGACCCTTCTAAAAGCTCCCAGACCCTTGTAGAGCAACCCAGGACCCTTCTGAAAACACCCAGACCCTTCTAGAGACCCCTAGGACCTTTCTCAAAGACCCCAGAGCCTTCTAGAGTCCTCCAGGGCCCTTCTAAAAGCCCCCAGACCCTTCTAGAGACACGCAGGACCCTTCTAAAAGCCCCCAGACCCTTCTAGATTCCCCCAGGACCCTTGTAAAAGCCCCCAGACCCTTCTAGAGCTCCTCAGGACCCTTCTAAAATCCCCCAGACCCTTCTAGAGGACCCCAGGGCTCCTCTAATGGTCCCCAGACCCTTCTAGAGCCACCAAGGACCCTTCTAAATGCCCCCAGAGCCTTCTAGACCCTCCCCGGATCCTTCTAATAGCCCCCAGACCCTTCTAGAGCCCCCCAGGACCCTTCTAAAAGCACCCAGACCCTTCTAGAGCCTCCACGGACCATTCTAAAAGCCCCCGGACCCTTCTAGAGCCCCCCAGGACCCATCTAAAAGCCCCCAGACCCTTCTACAGCCCCACAGGACCCTTCTAAAAGCCCCCAGACCCTTCTAGAGCCACCCAGGACCTATCTGAAAGCACCCAGTCCCTTCTAGAGGCCACCAGGACCCTTCTGAAAGCACCCAGACCCTTCTAGAGCTCCCAAGGACCCTTCTAAAAGCCGCCAGACACATCTAGACGCTCCCCCGATTCCTTCTAAAATCCTCCAGACATTTGTAGAGCCCCCCAGGACCCTTCTAAAACCACCCAGACCCATCTGGATCCTCCCAGGACCTTTCTAAAAGCCCCCAGACCATTCTAGATGATCCAGGACCCTTCTAAAAGCCCCCAGACCCTTCTAGAGCCCCCCAGGACACTTCTGAAAGCACCCAGACCCTTCTAGAGCCCCCCAGGACCCTTCTAAATGACCCCAGACCCATCTAGAGCCCCCCAGGACTCTTCTAATAGACTCCAGACCCTTCTAGAGGCACCCAGGACCCTTCTGAATGCCCCCAGACCCTTCTAGAGCCCCCGCGGACCCTTCTACAAAGCCTCCAGAACCTTCTAGAGGCCCCCAGGACCCTTCTAAAAGCCCCCAGACCCTTCTAGAGCTGCCCAGGACCCTTATAAAAGCACCCAGACACTTCTAGCGCACTCAGGACCCTTCTAAAAGCCCCAAGACCCTTCTAGAGCTCCCCAGGACCCTTCTAAAAGCCCCCAGATCCTTCTAGAGGCACCCAGGACCCTTCTAAAAGCACACAGACCCTTCTAGAGCCCCACAGGACCCTTCTAAAAGCCCCCAGACCCTTCTAGACCCTCCCCGAATCCTTCTAAAAGCAACCAGACCCTTCTAGAGCCTCCCAGGACCCGTTTAAAATCCCTCAGACACTTCTAGAGGCCCCCAGGACCCTTCTAAAAGCCATCAGAGTCTTCGAGATGCCCCCAGGACTCTTCTAAAAGACCTCACACCCTTCTAGAGCCCCCCAGGACCATTCTAAAAGAACCCAGACCCTTCTAGAGACACGAAGGACCCTTCTAAAAGCACTCAGACCCTTCTAGAGTCTCCCAGGACCCTTCTAAAAGCACCCAGACCCTTCTAGAGGCCCCCAGGACCATTCTGAATGCCCCCAGACCCTTCTAGAGCCCCCCAGAACTCTTCTAAAAGCCTCCAGACCCTTCTAGAGGCCCCCAGGACCCTTCTGAAAGCCCCCAGACCCTTCTAGAGGTCCCCAGGACCCTTCTAAATGCACCCAGACACTTTTAGCGCCACCCAGGACCCTTCTAAAAGACCCCAGACCCTTCTAGAGCTCCCCAGGACCCTTCTAAAAGCACCCAGACCCTTCTAGAGCCCCCCAGGACCCTTCTAAAAGCACCCAGACCCTTCTAGAGCCCCACAGGACCCTTCTAAATGCCCCCAGACTCTTCTAGACCCTCCCCGAATCCCTCTAAAAGCACCCAGACCATTCCAGAGCCTCCCAGGTCCCTTCTAAAATCCCTCAGACACTTCTAGAGGCCCACAGGACACTTCTAAAAGCCCCCAGAGCCTTCTAGATGCCCCCAGGACCATTCTAAAAGCCCTCACACCCTTCTAGAGCACCCCAGGACCCTTCTAAAAGCCCCCAGACCCTTCTAGAGCCCCCCAGGACCCTTCTAAAAGCCCCCAGACCCTTCTAGAGACCCGCAGGACCCTTCTAAATGACCCCAGACCCTTCTAGAGTCTCCCAGGACCCTTCTAAAAGCCCCCAGACCCTTCTAGAGCTCCTCAGGACCCTTCTAAAATACCCCAGACCCCTCTAGAGGCCCCCAGGGCTCCTCTAGTGGTCCCCACACCCTTCTAGAGCCCCCAAGGACCCTTCTAAAAGCCCCCAGACCCTTCTAGAGACACGAAGTACAATTCTAAAAGCCCCCAGACCCTTCTAGAGCCTCCCAGGACCTTTCTAAAAGCCCCCAGACAATTCTAGACCTCCCGAGGACCCTTCTAAAATCACCCAGACCATTCTAGAGGCTCCCAGTGCCCCTCTAATGGTCCCCAGACCCTTCTAGAGCCCCCAAGGACCCTTCTAAAAGCCCCCAGACCCTTCTATAGCCACCTAGGACCATTCTAAAAGCACCCAGACCCTTCTAGAGGCCCCCAGGACCCTTCTAAAATCACCCAGACTCTTCTAGAGCCCCCCAGGACCCTTCTAAATGCCCCCAGACCCTTGTAGAGTCCCCCAGGACCCTTCTAAAAGCATTCAGACTATTCTAGAGGACCGCAGGACCTTTCTAAAATCCCCCAGACCCTTCTAGAACACCCCAGGACCCTTCTAAAAGAGCCCAGACGATTCTAGAGCCCCCCAGGACTCTTCTAAATGCCCCCAGACACTTCTAGAGAGCCCAGGGCCCGTCTAAAAGCACCCAGACCCTTCTAGAGAACCCCAGGACCCTTCTAAAACCTCCCAGACCCTTCTAGACCCTCCCCGGATCTTTCTAAAAGCCCCCAGACCCTTCTAGAGCCCCCCAGGACCATTCTCAAAGACTCCAGACCCTTCTAGAGCCCCCAGGACCCTTCTAAAAGCCCCCAGACCCTTCTAGATCCTCCCCGTATCATTCTAAATGCCCCCAGACCCTTCTAGAGGACCCCAGGACCCTTCTAAAAGCCGCCAGACCCTTCTAGAGCCTCCCCGGATCATTCTAAAAGCCCATAGACGCTTCTAGATGCCCCCAGGACCATTCTAAAACCCTCCAGACATTTGTAGAGCCTCCAAGGACCCTTCTAAACGCCCCCAGACCTTTCTAGAACCTCCCCGGATCCTTCTAAAAGTACCCAGACCCATCTGGATCCTCCCAGGACCCTTCTAAAAGACCCCAGACCCTTCTAGAGGCCCCAAGAACCCTTCTAAAAGCCCCCAGACCTTTCTAGAGGCCCCCAGGATCCTTCTAAAATCCCCCAGACCCTTCTAGAGCACCCCAGGACCCTTATAAATGCCCCCAGACCCTTCTAGAGCCCCCCAGGACCTTCTAAAAGCCTCCAGACTTTTCTAGAGGCCCGCAGGACCCTTCTGAAAGCCCCCAGACCCTTCTAGATCCGCCCAGGACCCTTCTAAAAGCCCCCAGACCATTCTAGAGCCCCCCATAACTCCTCTAAAAGCCCCCAGACCCTTCTAGAGAAGTCCAGGGCCCCTATAAAAGCACCCAGACCCTTCTAGAGCTCCCCAGGACCCTTCTAAAATCCCTCAGACCCTTCTAGAGCCCCCCAGGACCCTTCTAAAATCCCCCAGACCCTTCTAGAACCGCCCAGGACCCTTCTAAAACCACCCAGACCGTTCTAGACCCTCCCCGGATCCTTCTAAAAGCCCCCAGACCCTTCTAGAGCCACCCAGGACCCTTCAAAAAGCCTCCAGACCATTCTAGAGCCCCCCAGGACCCTTCTAAAAGCAACCAGACCCTTCTAGAGATTCCACGTATCCTTCTAAAAGCCCCCAGACCCTTCTAGAGCCCCCCAGGACCCTTCTAAATGCCCCCAGACCAATCTAGAGCCCCCCAGGACTCTTCTAAAAGCATCCAGTCCCTTCTAGAGGCCACCAGGACCGTTCTGAATGCCCCCAGACCATTCTAGAGCCCATCAGGACCATTCTAAAAGCCTCCAGACCCTTCTACATGCCCCCACCCAGGACCCTTCATAAGCCCCCAGACCCTTCTAGAGCCCCCCAGGACACTTCTAAAAGCCCCCAGACCCTTCTAGAGCCCCCCAGGACCCTTCTAAAAGCACCCACACTATTCTAGAGCCCCCCAGGACCCTTCTAAAAGCCCCAGACCCTTCTAGAGACACCCAGGACCCTTTTAAAAGCCCCCAGACCCTTCTAGAGCCTCCCGGACAGTTCTAAAAGGCCGCAGACAATTCTAGAGGCCCCCAGGACCCTTCTAAAAGCACCCAGAGACTTCTAGATGCACCCAGGACCATTCTAAAAGCCCTCACACTCTTCTAGAGCCCACCAGGACCCTTCTAAAAGCCGCCAGACACTTCTAGAACCCCCAGGACCCTTCTAAAAGCCCCCAGACGCTTCTAGAGACCCTCAGGACCCTTCTAAATGCACCCAGACCCTTCTAGATTCTCCCAGGACCCTTCTAAAAGCCCCCAGACCCTTCTAGAGCTCCCCAGGACCCTTCTAAAAGCCAAAAGACCCTTCTAGAGCTCCCAGGACCCTTCTAAAAGCCCCCAGACCCTTCTAGAGGCCCCCAGGACCCTTCTAAAAGCACCCAGACCCTTCTAGAGACCCGCAGGACCCATCTAAATGCCCCCAGACCCTTCTAGACCCTCCCCGAATCCTTCTAAAAGCAACCAGACCCTTCTAGAGCCTCCCAGGACCCTTTTAAAATCCCTCAGACACTTCTAGAAGACCCCAGGACCCTTCTAAAAGCCATCAGAGTCTTCGAGATGCCCCCAGGACCCTTCTAAAAGACCTCACACCCTTCTAGAGCCCCCCAGGACCATTCTAAAAGAACCCAGACCCTTCTAGAGACCCGAAGGACCATTCTAATAACACTCAGACCCTTCTAGAGTCTCCCAGGACCCTTCTAAAAGCACCCAGACCCTTCTAGAGCTCCCCAGGACCTATCTAAACTCTCCCAGACCCTTCCAGAGCCCCAGAGGACCATTCTAAATGTCCCCAGACCCATCTAGAGCCCCCCAGGACTCTTCTAAAAGCATCCAGACCCTTCTAGAAGCCCCCAGGACCCTTCTGAATGCCCCCAGACCCTTCTAGAGCCCCCCAGAACTCTTCTAAAAGCCTCCAGACCCTTCTAGAGGCCCCCAGGACACTTCTGAAAGCCCCCAGACCCTTCTAGAGCTCCCCAGGACCCTTCTAAATGCACCCAGACACTTTTAGCGCCACCCAGGACCCTTCTAAAAGACCCCAGACCCTTCTAGAGCTCCACAGGACCCTTCTAAAAGCACCCAGACCCTTCTAGAGCCCCCCAGGACCCTTCTAAAAGCACCCAGACCCTTCTTGGGCCCCACAGGATCCATCTAAATGCCCCCAGACTCTTCTAGACCCTCCCAGAATCCTTCTAAAAGCCCCCAGACCCTTCTAGAGACCCGCAGGACCCTTCTAAATGCCCCCAGACCCCTCTAGAGTCTTCCAGGACCCTTCTAAACGCCCCCAGACCCTTCTAGAGCTCCTCAGGACCCTTCTAAAATACCCCACACCCTTCTAGAGCCCCCAAGGACCCTTCTAAAAGCCCCCAGAACCTTCTAGAGCCTCCCAGGACCTTTCTAAAAGCCCCCAGACAATTCTAGACCTCCCGAGGAACCTTCTAAAATCACCCAGACCCTTCTAGAGGCTCCCAGTGGCCCTCTAATGGTCCCCAGACCCTTCTAGAGCCCCCAAGGACCAGTCTAAAAGCCCCCAGATCCTTCTATAGCCACCTAGGACCATTCTAAAAGCACCCAGACCCTTCTAGAGGCCCCCAGGACCCTTCTACAAGCCCCCAAACCCTTCTAGATACCCCCAGGACCCTTCTAAATGCCCCCAGACCCTTCAAGAGGCACCCAGGACCCTTCTAAAAGCATCCAGACTATTCAAGAAGACCGCAGGACCCTTCTAAAATCCCCCAGACCCTTCTAGATCCTCCCCGTATCCTTCTAAATGCCCCCAGACCCTTCTAGAGGACCCCAGGACCATTCTAAAAGCCGCCAGACCCTTCTAGAGCCTCCCCGGATCCTTCTAAATACCCCCAGACCCTTCTAGATGCCCCCAGGACCATTCTAAAACCCTCCAGACATTTGTAGAGCCCCCCAGGACCCTTCTAAACGCCCGCAGACCCTTCTAGAACCTCCCCGGATCCTTCTAAAAGTACCCAGACCCATCTGGATCCTCCCAGGACCCTTCTAAAAGAACCCAGACCCTTCTAGAGGCCCCAAGAACACTTCTAATAGCCCCCAGACCCTTCTAGAGCCCCTCAGGACCCTTCTGAAAGGCCCCAGACCCTTCTAGAGCCCCCCAGGACCCTTCTAAATGCCCCCAGACCATTCTAGAGGCCCCCAGGATCCTTCTAAAATCCCCCAGACCCTTCTAGAGCCCCCCAGGACCTTTCTAAATGCCCCCAGACCCTTCTAGAGCCCCCCAGGACCCTTCTAAAAGCCCCCAGACCCTTCTAGATAGTCCACGTATCTTTCTAAAAGCCCCCAGACCCTTCTAGAGCTCCCCAGAACTCTTCTAAAAGCCACCAGACCCTTCTAGAGAAGCACAGGGCCCCTCTAAAAGCACTCAGACCCTTCTAGAGCTCCCCAGGACCCTTCTAAAACCCCCAGACCCTTCTAGAGGCCCCTAGGGCCCCTCTAATGGTCCCCAGACCCTTCTAGAGCCCCCAAGGACCCTTCTAAAAGACCCCAGACCATTCTAGAGACCCGCAGGACCCTTCTAAAAGACCCCAGACCCTTGTAGACCATCCCTAGATCCTTCTAATAGCCCCCAGACCCTTCTAGAGCCCCCCAGGACCCTTCTAAAAGTTCCCAGACCCTGCTAGACCCTCCCCGGATCCTTCTAAAAGCACCCAGACCCTTCTAGAGCCTCCCAGGACCCTTGCAAAAGCTCCCAGACCATTCTAGAGACTCGCAGGACCCATCTAAATGCCCCCAGACCCTTCTAGATTCTCCCAGGACCCTTCTAAAAGCCCCCAGACCCTTCTAGAGCTCACCAGGACCCTTCTAAAATACCCCAGACCATTCTAGAGGCCTCCAGGGGCCCTCTAGTGGTCCCCAGACCCTTCTAGAGGCCACAAGGACCATTCTAAAAGCCCCCAGACCCTTCTAGAGGCCCCTAGGGCCCCTCTAATGGTCCCCAGACCCTTCTAGAGCCCTCAAGGACCCTTCTAAAAGCACCCAGACCCTTCTAGAGACCCGCAGGACCCTTCTAAATGCCCCCAGACCCTTCTAGACCCTCCCCGGATCCTTTTAAAAGCACCCAGACCCTTCTAGAGCCTCCCAGGACCCTTATAAAATCCCTCAGACCCTTCTAGAGCCCCCCCTAACCCTTAAAAAAGCCCCCAGAGACTTCTAGATGCCCCCAGGACCATTCTAAAAGCCCTCACACCCTTCTAGAGCCCCCCAGGACCCTTCTAAAAGCTCCCAGACCCTTCTAGAGACCCGCAGGTCCCATCTAAATGCCCCCAGACCCTTCTAGAGTGTCCCAGGACCCTTCTAAAAGCCCCCAGACCCTTCTAGAGCTCACCAGGACCCTTCTAAAATACCCCAGACCCTTCTAGAGGCCTGCAGGGGCACTCTAGTGGTCCCCAGACCCTTCTAGAGGTCCCTATGGCCTCTCTAATGGTCCCCAGACCCTTCTAGAGCCCCCAAGGACCCTTCTAAAAGCCCCCAGACCCTTCTAGAGACCCGCAGGACCATTCTAAATGCCCCCAGACCGTTCTAGAGCCCCCCAGAACACTTCTAAATGCCTCCAGAGCCTTCTAGAGCCTCCCAGGACCCTTCTAAAAGCCCCCAGACCCTTCTAGAGCCTCCCAGGACCCTTCTGAAAGCCCCCAGACCCTTCTAGATCCGCCCAGGACCCTTCTAAAAGACCCCAGACCATTCTAGAGCCCCCCAGGACTCTTCTAAAAGCCCCCAGACCCATCTAGAGAAGTCCAGGGCCCATCTAAAAGCACCCAGACAGTTCTAGAGCTCCCCAGGATCCTTCTAAAATCCCCCAGACCCTTCTAGAACCCCCCAGGACCCTTCTAAAACCACCCAGACCGTTCTAAACCCTCCCCGGATCCTTCTAAAAGCACCCAGACCCTTCTAAATCCTCCCAGGACCCTTCTAAAATCCATCAGACCCTTCTAGAGCCTCCCAGGACCCTTCTAAAAGCCCCCAGATCCTTCTAGAGACACGCAGGACCCTTCTAAAAGCCTCCAGACCCTTCTAGAGCAACCCAGGACCCTTCTAAAAGCCCCCAGACCCATCTAGAGCCCCCCAGGACCCTTCTAAATGCCCCCAGACCCCTCTAGAGCCCCCCAGGACCCTTCTAAAAGCCTCCAGTCTCTTCTAGAGGCCACCAGGACCGTTCTGAATGCACCCAGACCCTTCTAGAGCCCCCCAGGACCCTTCTAAAAGCCTCCAGACCCTTCTACATGCCCCCAAGACCCTTCTGAAAGCCCCCAGACCCTTCTAGAGCTCCCCAGGACCCTTCCAAATACACCCAGACACTTCTAGCGCCCCCCAGGATCCTTCTGAAAGCCCCAGACCCTTCTAGAGCACCCCAGGACTATTCTAAAAGGCCCTAGACCCTTCTAGAGCCCCCCAGGACCCGTCTAAAAGACCCCAGACACTTCTAGAGCTCCACAGGACACTTCTAAAAGCCCCAGACTCTTCTAGACCCTAACCGGATCCTTCTAAAAGCACCCAGACCCTTCTAGAGCCTCCCCGGACCCTTCTACAACTCCTCAGACACTTCTAGAGGCCCCCAGGACCCTTCTAAAAGCCCCCAGAGACTTCTAGATGCCCCCAGGACCATTCTAAAAGCCCTCACAACCTTCTAGAGCCCCCCAGGACCCCTCTAAAAGCCGCCAGACCCTTCTAGATCCCCACAGGACCCTTCTAAATGCCCCCAGAACATTCTAGAGGCTCCCAGGACCCTTCTAAAAGCTACCCAGACCCTTCTAGATCTCCCCAGGACCCTTCTAAAATACCCCAGACCCTTCTAGAGGCACCCAGGGCCCCTCTAGTGGTCCCCAGACCCTTCTAGGGCCCCCAAGGACCATTCTAAAAGCACCCAGACCCTTCTAGAGACCCGCAGGACCCTTCTAAAAGAACCCAGACCCTTGTTAAACCATCCCAGGACACTTCTAAAATCCCCCAGATCCTTCTAGAGCCCCCCAGGACCCTTCTAAAAGCCCCCAGACCCTTCTAGACCCTCCCCGGATCCTTCTAAAAGCACCCAGACCATTCTAGAGACACCCAGGACCCTTCTAAAAGTCTCCAGACCTTTCTAGAGCCTCCAAGGACCCTTCTATATGCACCCAGACCCTTCTAGAATCCCCAGGACTCTTCTAAAAGCCGCCAGACCCTTCTAGAGGCCCCCAGGAGTCTTCTAAAAGCACCCAGACACTTCTAGAGGCCCCCTGGACCCTTCTAAAAGCCTGCAGACATTTGTGGAGCCCCCCAGGACCCTTCTAAAAGCACCCAGACCCATCTAGACCCTCTCCGGATCCTTCTAAAAGCACCCAGACACATCTGGATCCTCCCAGGACCCTTCTAAAAGCCTCCAGACACTTCTAGAGCAACCCAGGACCCTTCTAAAAGCCCCCAGACCCATCTAGAGCCCCCCAGGACCCTTCTAAATGCCCCCAGACCCCTCTAGAGCCCCCCAGGACCCTTCTAAAAGCCTCCAGTCTCTTCTAGAGGCCACCAGGACCGTTCTGAATGCACCCAGTCTCTTCTAGAGCCCCCCAGGACCCTTCTAAAAGCCTCCAGACCCTTCTACATGCCCCCAGGACCCTTCTAAAAGCCTCCAGACCCTTCTACATGCCCCCAAGACCCTTCTGAAAGCCCCCAGACCCTTCTAGAGCTCCCCAGGACCCTTCCAAATACACCCAGACACTTCTAGCGCCCCCCAGGATCCTTCTGAAAGCCCCAGACCCTTCTAGAGCACCCCAGGACTATTCTAAAAGGCCCTAGACCCTTCTAGAGCCCCCCAGGACCCGTCTAAAAGACCCCAGACACTTCTAGAGCTCCACAGGACACTTCTAAAAGCCCCAGACTCTTCTAGACCCTAACCGGATCCTTCTAAAAGCACCCAGACCCTTCTAGAGCCTCCCCGGACCCTTCTACAACTCCTCAGACACTTCTAGAGGCCCCCAGGACCCTTCTAAAAGCCCCCAGAGACTTCTAGATGCCCCCAGGACCATTCTAAAAGCCCTCACAACCTTCTAGAGCCCCCCAGGACCCCTCTAAAAGCCGCCAGACCCTTCTAGATCCCCACAGGACCCTTCTAAATGCCCCCAGAACATTCTAGAGGCTCCCAGGACCCTTCTAAAAGCTACCCAGACCCTTCTAGATCTCCCCAGGACCCTTCTAAAATACCCCAGACCCTTCTAGAGGCACCCAGGGCCCCTCTAGTGGTCCCCAGACCCTTCTAGGGCCCCCAAGGACCATTCTAAAAGCACCCAGACCCTACTAGAGACCCGCAGGACCCTTCTAAAAGAACCCAGACCCTTGTTAAACCATCCCAGGACACTTCTAA
>JAUNZM010002808.1:0-14586 GCA_033459285.1 Clamator glandarius
ACCCCAACCTTTGGGACCCCCCCCAAACTCCTTCCTGGAACCCCCAGAGCCCCCCAACCCTTGGGACCCCCCCACAAACTCCCCCTGGAACCCCCAGAGCCCCCCAACCCTTGGGACCCCCCCACAAACTCTCCCCGGGACCCCCAGAGCCCCCCAACCCTTGGGACCCCCCCAAACTCCCCCTGGAAGCCCCAGAGCCCCCCAACCCTTGGGACCCCCCCAAACTCCCCCTGGAACCCCCAGAGCCCCCCAATCCTTGGGACCCCCACAAACTCCCCCTGGAACCCCCAGAAACCCCCAACCCTTGGGACCCCCCCAAACTCCTTCCTGGAACCCCCAGAGCCCCCCAACCCTTGGGACCCCCCCAAACTCCCCCTGGAACCCCCAGAGCCCCCCAACCCTTGGGACCCCCCCACAAACTCTCCCCGGGACCCCCAGAGCCCCCCAACCCTTGGGACCCCCCCAAACTCCCCCTGGAACCCCCAGAGCCCCCCAACCTTTGGGACCCCCCCCCCCGCCAGACCCCCCCCCCCCCCCCCAAGACCCTCCTGGGACTCCCCAGGACCCCCCAACCCCAAGGACACCTCACTCCCCCCCCCCCCCCCCCCATTTCCCCCGGGACCCCCCCAAACCCTGGGACACCCCCCCCCCAAGCCCCCCCCCAATACCCCCCTATTCCTGCCCCCAGCCCCACACGTGCCCCCCCCCGGGACCCCCCCAGACCCCATAAAGCCCCCATGAGGACCCCCCCCCCCCCCAGCTCACTTATGGGGCCCCCCCCAGACGTGAACGAGTGCGAAGTGGGGGGTCTCTGCGCCCCCGGGGTCTGCGTCAACACCCCCGGCTCCTACCAGCGCCCCCCCGGGAGACCCCCCCGGGAGACCCCCCCGCGGCCAGGGGACCCGGGATCTGGGGGGCTGGGGGTCCCTATGGGTCAGGGGGTCCCTGTGGGTCAGGGGGTCCCTGTGGGGCTGGGGGTCCCTATGGGGCTGGATTCTATGGGGCTGGGGGGGTCTCTATGGGTCAGGGGGTCCATATGGGGCTGGATTCTATGGGGCTGGGGGGGATCTGTGGGTCAGGGGGTCCCTATGGGGCTGGGTTCTATGGGTCAGGGGGGTCCCTATGGGGCTGGGTTCTATGGGTCAGGGGGTCCCTATGGGGCTGGGTTCTATGGGTCAGGGGGTCCCTATGGGGCTGGGTTCTATGGGTCAGGGGGTCCCTATGGGGCTGGATTCTATGGGTCAGGGGGTCCCTATGGGCCCGGATTCTATGGGTCAGGGGTCAGGGGGTCCCTGTGGGGCTGGGGGTCCCTATGGGGCTGGATTCTATGGGGCTGGGGGGGTCCCTATGGGGCTGGGGGTCCCTATGGGGCTGGGGGTCCCTATGGGGCTGGATTCTATGGGGCTGGGGGGGTCTCTATGGGTCAGGGGGTCCCTATGGGCCCGGATTCTATGGGTCAGGGGGTCCCTATGGGGCTGGATTCTATGGGTCAGGGGGTCCCTATGGGGCTGGGTTCTATGGGTCAGGGGGTCCCTATGGGCCCGGATTCTATGGGTCAGGGGGTCCCTATGGGGCTGGATTCTATGGGTCAGGGGGTCCCTATGGGCCCGGATTCTATGGGTCAGGGGGTCCCTATGGGGCTGGATTCTATGGGGCTGGGGGGGATCTGTGGGTCAGGGGGTCCCTATGGGGCTGGATTCTATGGGGCTGGGGGGGTCTCTATGGGTCAGGGGGTCCCTATGGGGCTGGGGGTCCCTATGGGTCAGGGGGTCCCTATGGGGCTGGGTTCTATGGGGCTGGGGGGGTCTCTATGGGTCAGGGGGTCCATATGGGGCTGGGGTCCCTATGGGGCTGGATTCTATGGGGCTGGGGGGGTCTCTCTGGGTCAGGGGGTCCCTATGGGGCTGGGTTCTATGGGTCAGGGGGTCCCTATGGGGCTGGATTCTATGGGTCAGGGGGTCCCTATGGGGCTGGATTCTATGGGTCAGGGGGTCCCTATGGGCCCGGATTCTATGGGTCAGGGGGTCCCTATGGGGCTGGATTCTATGGGTCAGGGGGTCCCTATGGGCTGGATTCTATGGGTCAGGGGGTCCCTATGGGCCCGGATTCTATGGGTCAGGGGGGTCCCTATGGGCCCGGATTCTATGGGTCAGGGGGTCCCTATGGGGCTGGGTTCTATGGGTCAGGGGGTCCCTATGGGGCTGGGTTCTATGGGTCAGGGGGTCCCTATGGGCTGGATTCTATGGGTCAGGGGGTCCCTATGGGCCCGGATTCTATGGGTCAGGGGATCCCTATGGGGCTGGGTTCTATGGGTCAGGGGGTCCCTATGGGCCCGGATTCTATGGGTCAGGGGGTCCCTATGGGCCCGGATTCTATGGGTCAGGGGGTCCCTATGGGCCCGGATTCTATGGGTCAGGGGGTCCCTATGGGCCCGGATTCTATGGGTCAGGGGGTCCCTGTGGGGCTGGATTCTATGGGTCAGGGGGTCCCTATGGGGCTGGATTCTATGGGTCAGGGGGTCCCTATGGGCCCGGATTCTATGGGTCAGGGGGTCCCTATGGGGCCGGATTCTATGGGTCAGGGGGTCCCTATGGGGCTGGATTCTATGGGTCAGGGGGTCCCTATGGGCCCGGATTCTATGGGTCAGGGGGTCCCTATGGGCCCGGATTCTATGGGTCAGGGGGTCCCTATGGGGCTGGATTCTATGGGTCAGGGGGTCCCTATGGGGCTGGGTTCTATGGGTCAGGGGGTCCCTATGGGCCCGGATTCTATGGGTCAGGGGGTCCCTATGGGGCTGGATTCTATGGGTCAGGGGGTCCCTATGGGGCTGGGTTCTATGGGTCAGGGGGTCCCTATGGGGCTGGATTCTATGGGTCAGGGGGTCCCTATGGGGCTGGATTCTATGGGTCAGGGGGTCCCTATGGGGCTGGATTCTATGGGTCAGGGGGTCCCTATGGGGCTGGATTCTATGGGGCTGGGGGGGTCTCTCTGGGTCAGGGGGTCCCTATGGGGCTGGGTTCTATGGTGGATTCTATGGGTCAGGGGGGTCCCTATGGGCCCGGATTCTATGGGTCAGGGGGTCCCTATGGGGCTGGATTCTATGGGTCAGGGGGGTCCCTGTGGGGCTGGATTCTATGGGTCAGGGGGTCCCTATGGGGCTGGATTCTATGGGTCAGGGGGTCCCTATGGGCCCGGATTCTATGGGTCAGGGGGTCCCTATGGGGCCGGATTCTATGGGTCAGGGGGTCCCTATGGGGCTGGATTCTATGGGGTCAGGGGGTCCCTATGGGGCTGGGTTCTATGGGTCAGGGGGGTCCCTATGGGCCCGGATTCTATGGGTCAGGGGGTCCCTATGGGGCTGGATTCTATGGGTCAGGGGGTCCCTATGGGGCTGGGTTCTATGGGTCAGGGGGTCCCTATGGGGCTGGATTCTATGGGTCAGGGGGTCCCTATGGGGCTGGATTCTATGGGTCAGGGGGGTCCCTATGGGGCTGGATTCTATGGGTCAGGGGGTCCCTATGGGCCCGGATTCTATGGGTCAGGGGGTCCCTATGGGGCTGGGTTCTATGGGTCAGGGGGTCCCTATGGGGCTGGGTTCTATGGGTCAGGGGGGTCCCTATGGGGCTGGGTTCTATGGGTCAGGGGTGGTCCCTATGGGGCCCGGATTCTATGGGTCAGGGGGGTCCCTATGGGCTGGATTCTATGGGTCAGGGGGTCCCTATGGGGCTGGATTCTATGGGTCAGGGGGGGTCCCTATGGGCCCGGATTCTATGGTCAGGGGGGTCCCTATGGGCCCGGATTCTATGGGTCAGGGGGGTCCCTATGGGCCCGGATTCTATGGGTCAGGGGGGTCCCTATGGGGCTGGATTCTATGGGTCAGGGGGTCCCTATGGGGCTGGATTCTATGGGTCAGGGGGTCCCTATGGGCCCGGATTCTATGGGTCAGGGGGTCCCTATGGGCCCGGATTCTATGGGTCAGGGGGTCCCTATGGGGCTGGATTCTATGGGTCAGGGGTCCCTATGGGCCTGGATTCTATGGGTCAGGGGGGTCCCTATGGGGCTGGGGGGGTCTCTATGGGGTCAGGGGGTCCCTATGGGGCTGGGTTCTATGGGTCAGGGGGTCCCTATGGGGCTGGATTCTATGGGGCTGGATTCTATGGGGCTGGGGGGGATCTGTGGGTCAGGGGGGTCCCTATGGGGCTGGATTCTATGGGGCTGGGGGGGATCTGTGGGTCAGGGGGTCCCTATGGGGCTGGATTCTATGGGGGCTGGGGGGGGTCTCTATGGGTCAGGGGGTCCCTATGGGGCTGGGGGTCCCTATGGGTCAGGGGGTCCCTATGGGGCTGGGTTCTATGGGGCTGGGGGGTCTCTATGGGTCAGGGGGTCCATATGGGGCTGGGGGTCCCTATGGGGCTGGATTCTATGGGGGCTGGGGGGTCTCTCTGGGTCAGGGGGTCCCTATGGGGCTGGGGTTCTATGGGTCAGGGGGTCCCTATGGGGCTGGATTCTATGGGTCAGGGGGTCCCTATGGGCCCGGATTCTATGGGTCAGGGGGGTCCCTATGGGGCTGGATTCTATGGGTCAGGGGTCCCTATGGGGCTGGATTCTATGGTCAGGGGGTCCCTATGGGCCCGGATTCTATGGGTCAGGGGGGTCCCTATGGGCCCGGATTCTATGGGTCAGGGGGTCGCCTATGGGGCTGGGTTCTATGGGTCAGGGGGGTCCCTATGGGGCTGGGTTCTATGGGTCAGGGGGGTCCCTATGGGCCCGGATTCTATGGGTCAGGGGGGTCCCTATGGGGCTGGGTTCTATGGGTCAGGGGGTCCCTATGGGGCTGGGTTCTATGGGTCAGGGGGGTCCCTATGGGCCCGGATTCTATGGGTCAGGGGGTCCCTATGGGGCTGGATTCTATGGGTCAGGGGGTCCCTATGGGCCCGGATTCTATGGGTCAGGGGGTCCCTATGGGCCCGGATTCTATGGGTCAGGGGGTCCCTATGGGGCTGGGTTCTATGGGTCAGGGGGTCCCTATGGGGCTGGGTTCTATGGGTCAGGGGGTCCCTATGGGCCCGGATTCTATGGGTCAGGGGGTCCCTATGGGGCTGGGTTCTATGGGTCAGGGGGTCCCTATGGGGCTGGGTTCTATGGGTCAGGGGGTCCCTATGGGCCCGGATTCTATGGGTCAGGGGGTCCCTATGGGGCTGGATTCTATGGGTCAGGGGGTCCCTATGGGGCTGGATTCTATGGGTCAGGGGGTCCCTATGGGGCTGGATTCTATGGGTCAGGGGGTCCCTATGGGGCTGGATTCTATGGGTCAGGGGGTCCATATGGGGCTGGGTTCTATGGGTCAGGGGGTCCCTATAGGCCCGGATTCTATGGGTCAGGGGGTCCCTATGGGCCCGGATTCTATGGGTCAGGGGGTCCATATGGGGCTGGGTTCTATGGGTCAGGGGGTCCCTATGGGGCTGGGTTCTATGGGTCAGGGGGTCCCTATGGGCCCGGATTCTATGGGTCAGGGGGTCCCTATGGGCCCGGATTCTATGGGTCAGGGGGTCCCTATGGGGCTGGATTCTATGGGTCAGGGGGTCCCTATGGGCCCGGATTCTATGGGTCAGGGGGTCCCTATGGGCCCGGATTCTATGGGTCAGGGGGTCCCTATGGGGCTGGGTTCTATGGGTCAGGGGGTCCCTATGGGCCCGGATTCTATGGGTCAGGGGGTCTCTCTGGGCCCGGGGCCCCCCCCGTGGGTGACGTGTGGGTCGCGCCCCCCAGACGTGGACGAGTGTGCGCTGGGGGCGGCGTGCGGGGGGGGCGACTGCGTCAACACCCCCGGCTCGTTCCGCTGCCGCTGCCGCCCCGGCTTCGCCCCCCGCCACGGCCGCCGCTGCCTCGGTGAGCGCACGCGCGCGTGCGAGGCCTCGTGCCGGGGCCCGGGCTCCACGTGCGAGGGCCGAGGCCCTCGTGCGAGGGCCCCACCCTCCCGCCGGGGCCCCAGGTTCACCCTTGCACGAGGAGAGGTGGGGTGCCCAGGGCTTCCCCTTGCACGAGGGGGTTTTGGGGTCCCTTTTGCACGAGGGGGTTTTGGGGTCCCCTTTGCACAAGGGGGTTTTGGGGTTCCCTTTGCACAAGGGGGTTTCTGCTTCGCCTTGCACCAGGGGGTTTTGAGTTCCCTTTGCACAAGGGGTTTTGGGGCTCCCCTTGCACGAGGGGGTTTTGGGGCTCCTCTTGCACGAGGGGGTTTTGGGGCTCCTCTTGCACGAGGGGGTTTCTGCTTCCCCTTGCACGAGGGGATTTTGGGGCTCCCTTGCACGAGGGGGTTTCCAGCTCCCCTTGCACGAGGAGGTTTTGGGGTTCCCTTGCACGAGGGGGTTTTGGGGTTCCCTTGCACGAGAGGTTTTGGGGCTCCTCCTGCACAAGGGGGTTTTGGGGTTCCCTTTGCACAAGGGGATTTCTGCTTCCCCTTGCACGAGGGGGTTCCCCGCTCCCCTTGCACAGGGAGGTTTTGGGTTCCCCTTGCACGAGGGGGTTTCCAGCTCCCCTTGCACGAGGGGGTTTTGGGGCTCCCCTTGCACACTTCCCCCCCCCCCCCCCAGACATCGACGAGTGTGCGCTGGACCCCACGCTCTGCCCCCCCCCCGGCACTTGCACCAACACCGAGGGCTCCTTCGCCTGCGTCTGCCCCACGGGCTTCGGCCTCGCGCCCCACGGACGCCGCTGCCTGCGTGAGGGGACGGGATCTGTGGGGCTGGGATCTGTGGGGCTGGGATCTGTGGGGCTGGGGTCTATGGGGCTGGGATCTATGGGGCTGGGATCTGTGGGGCTGGGATCTATGGGGCTGGGGTCTATGGGGCTGGGATCTATGGGGCTGGGATCTGTGGGGCTGGGGTCTATGGGGCTGGGGTCTATGGGGCTGGGATCTGTGGGGCTGGGGTCTATGGGGCTGGGGTCTATGGGGCTGGGATCTGTGGGGCTGGGGTCTATGGGGCTGGGGTCTATGGGGCTGGGATCTGTGGGGCTGGGGTCTGTGGGGCTGGGGGCTTGGGGGGGCTCGGGGGGGCTGGAATCTATGGGTCTGGGATCTGTGGGTCTGGGATCTGTGGGTCTGGGATCTGTGGGGCTGGGATCTATGGGGCTGGGATCTGTGGGGCTGGGGTCTATGGGGCTGGGATCTATGGGGCTGGGATCTATGGGGCTGGGGTCTATGGGGCTGGGATCTGTGGGGCTGGGGTCTATGGGGCTGGGGTCTATGGGGCTGGGATCTATGGGGCTGGGATCTGTGGGGCTGGGATCTGTGGGGCTGAGGTCTATGGGGCTGGGATCTATGGGGCTGGGATCTGTGGGGCTGGGGTCTATGGGGCTGGGGTCTATGGGGCTGGGATCTGTGGGGCTGGGGTCTATGGGGCTGGGGTCTATGGGGCTGGGATCTGTGGGGCTGGGGTCTATGGGGCTGGGATCTGTGGGGCTGGGGTCTATGGGGCTGGGGTCTATGGGGCTGGGATCTGTGGGGCTGGGGTCTATGGGGCTGGGGTCTATGGGGCTGGGATCTGTGGGGCTGGGATCTATGGGGCTGGGATCTATGGGGCTGGGGTCAATGAGGCTGGGATCTGTGGGGCTGGGGTCTATGGGGCTGGGATCTGTGGGGCTGGGGTCTATGGGGCTGGGATCTGTGGGGCTGGGGTCTATGGGGCTGGGATCTGTGGGGCTGGGGTCTATGGGGCTGGGGTCTATGGGGCTGGGATCTGTGGGGCTGGGGTCTATGGGGCTGGGGTCTATGGGGCTGGGATCTATGGGGCTGGGGTCTATGGGGCTGGGATCTGTGGGGCTGGGGTCTATGGGGCTGGGATCTGTGGGGCTGGGGTCTATGGGGCTGGGATCTGTGGGGCTGGGGTCTATGGGGCTGGGGTCTATGGGGCTGGGATCTGTGGGGCTGGGGTCTATGGGGCTGGGATCTGTGGGGCTGGGATCTATGGGGCTGGGGTCAATGGGGCTGGGATCTATGGGGCTGGGGTCAATGGGGCTGGGATCTGTGGGGCTGGGGTCAATGGGGCTGGGATCTGTGGGGCTGGGGTCTATGGGACTGGGATCGGGGGGCTGGGGTCTATGGGGCTGGGGTCTATGGGGCTGGGGTCAATGGGGCTGGGATCTGTGGGGCTGGGGTCTATGGGGCTGGGATCTGTGGGGCTGGGATCTGTGGGGCTGGGGTCTATGGGGCTGGGATCTGTGGGGCTGGGATCTATGGGGCTGGGGTCTATGGGGCTGGGATCTGTGGGGCTGGGATCTGTGGGGCTGGGGTCTATGGGGCTGGGGTCTATGGGGCTGGGATCGGGGGGCTGGGATCTGTGGGGCTGGGATCTGTGGGGCTGGGGTCTATGGGGCTGGGATCTGTGGGGCTGGGGTCTATGGGGCTGGGATCTGTGGGGCTGGGGTCTATGGGGCTGGGGTCTATGGGGCTGGGATCTATGGGGCTGGGGTCTATGGGGCTGGGATCTGTGGGGCTGGGGTCTATGGGGCTGGGGGGCTCTGGGGCTGGATTGGGGGGCTCTATGGGGCTTGGGGGGTCCATGTGGCTACCAGGGTGTGTGTGTGTGGCTACCAGGGGGTGTGTGGCTAACGGGTCTGTGGCTACCATGAGGGTCTGTGTGGCTTCTGGCCTGTGTGGCTGCCATGAGGGTCTGTGTGGCTACTGGTCTCTGTGGCTACCATGAGGGTCTATGTGGCTAATGGGTCTGTGTGGCTACCATGAGGGTCTGTGCGGCTACTGGTCTGTGTGGCTACCATGAGGGTCTGTGTGGCTACTGGTCTGTGTGGCTACCATGGGTGTGTGTGTGGCTACCATGAGGGTGTGTGTGGCTACCATGAGGGTCTGTGCGGCTACTGGCCTGTGTGGCTACCACGGGGGTGTGCGCGGCTAACGGGAGGCTGCACGGGGCTAAGGCGGCTCCGTGGCTACCGTGGGGCTGAGGTGGCTACCCGGGGGTGCAGCCCGCGAGCCGCCGGCCCCGCGCAAGCTCTGCTACCTGAACCTGGACGACTCGATCCTCTGCGACTCCGTCCTGGGAACCAACGTCACGCGGGGCGAGTGCTGCTGCTCGCTGGGCGCCGGCTGGGGGGACCTCTGCGAGGTGTTCCCCTGCCCCCTGCCCTCCTCGGGTACGTGGGGCGCTATGGGGCAGCTATGGGGCAGCTATGGGGCGCTATGGGGCTCTATGGGGCTCTATGGGGTCTCTATGGGGCTCTATGGGGCTCTATGGGGCTCTATGGGGCTCTATGGGGGGACCTCTGCGAGGTGTTCCCCTGCCCCCTGCCCTCCTCGGGTACGTGGGGCGCTATGGGGCAGCTATGGGGCAGCTATGGGGCAGCTGTGGGGCAGCTATGGGGCGCTATGGGGCTCTATGGGGCTCTATGGGGTCTCTATGGGGCTCTATGGGGCTCTATGGGGCTCTATGGGGTCTCTATGGGGTCTCTATGGGGCTCTATGGGGCTCTATGGGGTCTCTATGGGGCTCTATGGGGCTCTATGGGGTCTCTATGGGTCTCTATGGGTCTCTATGGGGTCTCTATGGGGCTCTGTGGGGCTCTATAGGGCTCTATGGGGCTCTATGGGGTCTCTATGGGGTCTCTATGGGTCTCTATGGGGTCTCTATGGGGCTCTATGGGGTCCCTATGGGTCTCTATGGGTCTCTATGGGTCTCTATGGGGTCTCTATGGGGCTCTATGGGGCTCTATGGGGTCTCTATGGGGCTCTATGGGGCTCTATGGGGCTCTATGGGGTCTCTATGGGGTCTCTATGGGTCTCTATGGGGTCCCTATGGGTCTCTATGGGGCTCTATGGGTCTCTATGGGTCTCTATGGGGTCTCTATGGGGCTCTATGGGTCTCTATGGGGTCTCTATGGGTCGCTATGGGGCTCTATGGGGCTCTATGGGGTCTCTATGGGGCTCTATGGGGCTCTATGGGGTCTCTATGGGGCTCTATGGGGCTCTATGGGGTCTCTATGGGGCTCTATGCGGCTCTATGGGGTCTCTATGGGGCGCTATGGGGCTCTATGGGGTCTCTATGGGGCTCTATGGGGCTCTATGGGGTCTCTATGGGTCTCTATGGGGCTCTATGGGTCTCTATGGGGCTCTATGGGGCTCTAGGGGGCTCTATGGGGTCTCTATGGGGGCTCTATGGGGTCTCTATGGGGTCTCTATGGGGCTCTATGGGGCTCTATGGGGTCTCTATGGGGCTCTATGGGGCTCTATGGGGCTCTATGGGGTCTCTATGGGTCTCTATGGGGCTCTATGGGGTCTCTATGGGGCTCTATGGGGCTCTATGGGGCTCTATGGGGTCTCTATGGGTCTCTATGGGGCTCTATGGGGCTCTATGGGGCTCTATGGGGTCTCTATGGGTCTCTATGGGGCTCTATGGGGGGACCTCTGCGAGGTGTTCCCCTGCCCCCTGCCCTCCTCGGGTACGTGGGGCGCTATGGGGCAGCTATGGGGCAGCTATGGGGCAGCTATGGGGCGCTATGGGGCTCTATGGGGCAGCTATGGGGTCTCTATGGGTCTCTATGGGGCTCTATGGGGCTCTATGGGGGCTCTATGGGGCTCTATGGGGCTCTATGGGGTCTCTATGGGGCTCTGTAGGGCTCTATGGGGTCTCTATGGGGCTCTATGGGGTCTCTATGGGTCTCTATGGGGCTCTATGGGGCTCTATGGGGTCTCTATGGGTCTCTATGGGGCTCTATGGGGCTCTATGGGGTCTCTATGGGGCTCTATGGGGCTCTATGGGGCTCTATGGGGTCTCTATGGGTCTCTATGGGGCTCTATGGGGCTCTATGGGGTCTCTATGGGGCTCTATGGGGCTCTATGGGGCTCTATGGGGTCTCTATGGGGCTCTATGGGGTCTCTATGGGTCTCTATGGCGTCTCTATGGGGCTCTATGGGGTCTCTATGGGGTCTCTATGGGGCTCTATGGGGTCTCTATGGGGTCTCTATGGGGCTCTATGGGGTCTCTATGGGTCTCTATGGCGTCTCTATGGGGCTCTATGGGGTCTCTATGGGGTCTCTATGGGGCTCTATGGGGTCTCTATGGGGCTCTATGGGGTCTCTATGGGTCTCTATGGCGTCTCTATGGGGCTCTATGGGGTCTCTATGGGGTCTCTATGGGTCTCTATGGGTCTCTATGGGGTCTCTATGGGTCTCTATGGGTCTCTATGGGGTCTCTATGGGTCTCTATGGGTCTCTATGGGTCTCTATGGGTCTCTGTGGGGTCTCTATGGGTCTCTATGGGGTCTCTATGGGGTCTCTATGGGTCTCTATGGGGTCTCTATGGGGTCTCTATGGGTCTCTATGGGTCTCTATGGGGTCTCTATGGGTCTCTATGGGGCTCTATGGGGTCTCTATGGGTCTCTATGGGTCTCTATGGGGTCTCTATGGGTCTCTATGGGTCTCTATGGGTCTCTATGGGGTCTCTATGGGTCTCTATGGGGCTCTATGGGGTCTCTATGGGTCTCTATGGGTCTCTATGGGGCTCTATGGGGTCTCTATGGGCTCTATGGGGCTCTATGGGGTCTCTATGGGTCTCTATGGGTCTCTATGGGGCTCTATGGGGTCTCTATGGGCTCTATGGGGCTCTATGGGGTCTCTATGGGTCTCTATGGGGCTCTATGGGTCTCTATGGGGTCTCTATGGGGCTCTATGGGGTCTCTATGGGTCTCTATGGCGTCTCTATGGGGCTCTATGGGGTCTCTATGGGTCTCTATGGGTCTCTATGGGGCTCTATGGGGTCTCTATGGGTCTCTATGGCGTCTCTATGGGGCTCTATGGGGTCTCTATGGGGTCTCTATGGGTCTCTATGGGGCTCTATGGGGTCTCTATGGGTCTCTATGGGTCTCTATGGGGCTCTATGGGGTCTCTATGGGCTCTATGGGGCTCTATGGGGTCTCTATGGGTCTCTATGGGTCTCTATGGGGCTCTATGGGGTCTCTATGGGCTCTATGGGGCTCTATGGGGTCTCTATGGGTCTCTATGGGGCTCTATGGGTCTCTATGGGGTCTCTATGGGGCTCTATGGGGCTCTATGGGGCTCTATGGGGTCTCTATGGGGCTCTATGGGGTCTCTATGGGGCTCTATGGGTCTCTATGGGGCTCTATGGGGCTCTATGGGGTCTCTATGGGTCTCTATGGCGTCTCTATGGGGCTCTATGGGGTCTCTATGGGTCTCTATGGGTCTCTATGGGGCTCTATGGGGTCTCTATGGGTCTCTATGGCGTCTCTATGGGGCTCTATGGGGTCTCTATGGGGTCTCTATGGGTCTCTATGGGGCTCTATGGGGTCTCTATGGGTCTCTATGGGGCTCTATGGGGCTCTATGGGGTCTCTATGGGCTCTATGGGGCTCTATGGGGTCTCTATGGGTCTCTATGGGGCTCTATGGGGCTCTATGGGGTCTCTATGGGCTCTATGGGGCTCTATGGGGTCTCTATGGGTCTCTATGGGGCTCTATGGGTCTCTATGGGGCTCTATGGGTCTCTATGGGTCTCTATGGGTCTCTATGGGGCTCTATGGGGCTCTATGGGGTCTCTATGGGTCTCTATGGGGTCTCTATGGGTCTCTATGGGGCTCTATGGGGCTCTATGGGGTCTCTATGGGGCTCTATGGGGTCGCTGTGGGGTCTCTATGGGTCTCTATGGGGCTCTATGGGGCTCTATGGGGTCTCTATGGGTCTCTATGGGGTCTCTATGGGTCTCTATGGGGCTCTATGGGGCTCTATGGGGTCTCTATGGGGCTCTATGGGGTCTCTATGGGTCTCTATGGCGTCTCTATGGGGCTCTATGGGGTCTCTATGGGGTCTCTATGGGTCTCTATGGGGCTCTATGGGGTCTCTATGGGTCTCTATGGGGCTCTATGGGGCTCTATGGGGTCTCTATGGGCTCTATGGGGCTCTATGGGGTCTCTATGGGTCTCTATGGGGCTCTATGGGGCTCTATGGGGTCTCTATGGGCTCTATGGGGCTCTATGGGGTCTCTATGGGTCTCTATGGGGCTCTATGGGTCTCTATGGGGTCTCTATGGGTCTCTATGGGGCTCTATGGGGCTCTATGGGGTCTCTATGGGTCTCTATGGGGTCTCTATGGGTCTCTATGGGGCTCTATGGGGCTCTATGGGGTCTCTATGGGTCTCTATGGGGTCTCTATGGGGTCTCTATGGGTCTCTATGGGGCTCTATGGGGCTCTATGGGGTCTCTATGGGTCTCTATGGGGTCTCTATGGGTCTCTATGGGTCTCTATGGGTCTCTATGGGGTCTCTATGGGTCTCTATGGCGTCTCTATGGGGTCTCTATAGGGTCTCTATGGGCTCTCTATGGGTCTCTATGGGGCTCTATGGGGTCTCTATGGGTCTCTATGGCGTCTCTATGGGGCTCTATGGGGTCTCTATGGGGTCTCTATGGGTCTCTATGGGGCTCTATGGGGTCTCTATGGGTCTCTATGGGGCTCTATGGGGCTCTATGGGGTCTCTATGGGCTCTATGGGGCTCTATGGGGTCTCTATGGGTCTCTATGGGTCTCTATGGGGCTCTATGGGGTCTCTATGGGCTCTATGGGGCTCTATGGGGTCTCTATGGGTCTCTATGGGGCTCTATGGGTCTCTATGGGGTCTCTATGGGGCTCTATGGGGCTCTATGGGGCTCTATGGGGTCTCTATGGGGCTCTATGGGTCTCTATGGGGCTCTATGGGGCTCTATGGGGTCTCTATGGGTCTCTATGGCGTCTCTATGGGGCTCTATGGCGTCTCTATGGGGTCTCTATGGGGTCTCTATGGGTCTCTATGGGGTCTCTATGGCGTCTCTATGGGGTCTCTATGGGGTCTCTATGGGGCTCTATGGGGTCTCTATGGGCTCTATGGGGTCTCTATGGGGTCTCTATGGGGTCTCTATGTGTCTCTATGGGGTCTCTATGGGCTCTATGGGGTCCCTATGGGTCTTGCTATGGGGCACTATGGGGCGCTATGGGTCTCGCCGTGGGGCGCTGTGGGGCGCTGTGGGGTGCTGTGGGGCGCTGTGGGGCGCTATGGGTCTCGCTGTGGGGCGCTGTGGGGCGCTGTGGGGTGCTGTGGGGCGCTATGGGTCTCGCTGTGGGGCGCTATGGGGCGCTATGGGGCAGGGGCGCTGTGGGCCGCTATGGGGCGCTGTGGGGCGCTATGGGGCAGGGGCGCTATGGGGCAGGGGCGCTATGGGGCGCTATGGGGCAGGGGCGCTATGGGGCGCTATGGGGCGCTATGGGGCGCTGTGGGGCGCTATGGGGCAGGGGCGCTATGGGGCGCTATGGGGCGCTGTGGGGCGCTATGGGGCAGGGGCGCTATGGGGCAGGGGCGCTATGGGGCGCTATGGGGCAGGGGCGCTATGGGGCGCTATGGGGCGCTATGGGGCGCTGTGGGGCGCTATGGGGCAGGGGCGCTATGGGGCGCTATGGGGCGCTGTGGGGCGCTATGGGGCAGGGGCGCTATGGGGCAGGGGCGCTATGGGGCGCTATGGGGCAGGGGCGCTATGGGGCGCTATGGGGCGCTATGGGCGCTGTGGGGCGCTATGGGGCAGGGGCGCTATGGGGCGCTAT